>VZSZ01003572.1:166460-197724 GCA_013398815.1 Ibidorhyncha struthersii
TGTGGAAGGACCTTTGTCTAAATAGTCATTCTACGTGCATCTGTAAAGTCACTTATTTTTTCCTAGGCAAAGTATTTTTCCTTTGTCCCCTCTGAATTGCACCCCATTTATTTCAGACTACATCTCCAATTTGTTTCAGTTGTTTGAAATCTAATCCTCTTCTCTAAAGCATTTCTATCCCTTGAAGCTTCATAATATATTTGACTGACTATAGAGCAGGCCTATAAAATTAATCTAAGTCATTAATGAAAATTCTGAATGGTATGAAAGCAGTCTAAATAGGCCTGAAATACAGATTACTAATGTGAAAATTGTACATGATGATCTTAATAAAACTCACTTTTGCTACTGAAGCTTCAACAACTGGTTTCTGAATATGCCCCTGCAGAAGGTACATGGAGACTGTTTTTTCCCATCTTGCTTATGAGACTGTCTTGAGAAATATCATCAGATTTGAGATAGGCAGGGCTTGTTATTGTTAAAATGTGTGGTTTCAATTTCATTCAGTATTGAAAGGTCAATCAATGTTGGCTCTAATATGCTTGCTGTGTTTTCAAACATCTTTGCACTTTGTTCTAGAAACATCTAGCAAGCTGCTGTATTCTCTTTGTACTCATCAGTACTTTCCAAATACCCTTATTCAGCATGTTGCTTCCATAAAAGCAACCAGCATAAAACTGAGTAACAACTAGCTCATATACTATAGATTACTTTTGTTGTGGTGAATGCTATTCTTTGCTCGTCAATTTTCTTTTTCCTTGCATCTGTTTATGTTCATCTCCTTACATCTTACTATTTGCTTTATTCCATATTTGTTTAGTGTGTAAGGTATGAGAATCCTGGTCAATGATTCCTTCTAAAACTTAAAATATAAATAATAACGAGAACAACCAGAAGAGGAACAAATGCAGAAAGTAAAATACAGGATAGAGTAACCAAGTATCTTATATCTTGTGTTGAAATTCTTTACCATTGCAGAGGGGGGAGATCTGTGGGCTCGCAGGGCTTTCCCTGGTAGTCAAGGAGATCTTTTACGCTATTCATATTTTAGATAGAAATTTGATTTAACATCACTCTGTGTTGTTTGATAAAGTTTCATATTGTATATCTTTAGAGTTGGAATTTTCATATTTTGCTATGGTGATTCTAGGTATTAACATCTGACCTGGAAAACAAGGAGAAGCAGCAGGAGAAAATGCTGGACCAGCTAAAGGAGATACAGAGTTGCTACAAGGCTTGTGAGAATGGACGTAGGCAAACTGAACTCCAGTCTGCTGAGTTAGCTCAACAGGTTGAGGAGAGTACCAAGGAAGCAGAACGCTACCTCACTGAATTCAAGCATTCAGAGGCACTCAGGCTGGAGACTGAGAAAAAAAGAGAAGATTTGAAGGTCAGAGCACAGGAAACCATCCGCCAATGGAAGCTGAAATGTAAGAAACTGGATCGTGAGGTGGAAAAACAAAACGAAACTATCAACCAACTGATGGACAAGAACAATCAGGTAAGATTGGTTGGTTGTTGGTTTTGGTTTTTTTTTTTTGTACCCTTTCCATTTATTTTAGAGATGAAGATGAGTTTGTTTATGCAAACTGTAACTTAAACTACTTTCTGCCTTAAGTTCTGGACTAAATTTTCTGCTGAACTAGAAAACAGTTAATGCAGTAATACAGTATTTTTTTAGCTATTAGAGTTCCACGTTCTCTTCTTTATCCAGTATTTATTTTGGTCTCTTCACTTAATCAAAGCTTTCTTCTTGTAAAGAAGAAAGTTACTCTGAGTGTTGCTTTTACTTTTTCTTTTCAGTTAACATAACTTAAATTATTTTTACTTAATTTTTAAGGAAATAATATGTTATTATGTTTTGAAAAAAAATTAATTACAAGTAATAATCCATGTTCAAATTATGCATTGTCTCGTATAGTGGACAGTGGTCACACCTTTGAAGGTAGGTGTTTACTTTCACCATGTGTGTCAAATTGTTAGCAGACCATAATGCTATATGGACTTTGGCACAACTAGCATATTTTTAATTCCATTTTATATTTAAGCTTTTCTCAGACTCTAGGCTTAGTAATGACATCTTTTATTGTCAATAAAGACTATGGGTTCTGAAATATCGTAAGGACTGCAACTTAGTTTGGATTTAACATTTGGAAGCAGAAAAGTAGATATTTTTTGTTTGAGAATATGCAGAGATTTTAGCAAAATTGCACTCTTACCTGCATTTGGGATGAACATGCTGCTAACACCAACCATGCAGTTCCTAACTTTTTCCGTTCATCTGGATAGAGAGTCTGTGTTCCTTATATTTTTGTAAGTTCTTTTTTTTTTTTTAATGCTTTTCATATATGTTTTGTTTTAGCCTCTTCCTTAACTTTTCCAGAACTTTTTATTTGAAAAAAATCAATTTGAAATTTGATCATGTAACATTTCTGGGCTTTTCATTTGTCTTTGTTCAGTGTGGCAAACCACTTATTCCTCTCTTCCTCCTCCTATAGAGTTTCTCAGGAAAAAACATTTGGTTTTGGTTTGTTGGTTTTGTTTTTTTTTTTACTTAGCAGAATTCCTTGGCTTTTTTTCTAGTCCTGACACTGCTTTAGAGGCAAGCACTTGCACCAGTGCTAATGCAGATTATCCCATCTTGGAACAGTAGTAGAAACTATCGTTCTGTTTGTAATGAGTCTGTGGGTCTTTATATTTTCCAGTCGCTGGGTCAAAAGGTGCCTGCTTCTATAGTGGCTGGTCACCAAGGTGAAATCGTGCTTGACCAATCTGATAGCCCTCTATGATGGCGTGACTGGCTGGGTAGATGAGGGGAGAGCAGTGGATGTTGTCCACCTTGACTTTAGCAAGGCTTTTAACACTGTGTCCCATAACATCCTCATGGGTAAGCTTAGGAAGTGTGAGTTAGATGAGTGGACAGTGAGGTGGGTTGAGAACTGGCTGAATGACAGAGCTCAGAGGGTTGTGAACAGCAACACAGTGTCTAGTTGGAGGCCTGTAGCTAACGGTGTTCCTAGGGGCCAGTACTGGGTCTGGTCTTGTTCAACATATTCATCAGTGACCTGGATGAGGGGACAGAGTGTACCCTCAACAAGTTTGCTGGTGATACAAAACCGGGAGGAGTGGCTGACACGCCAGAAGCTGTGTCTCCCACATCATCCTCACTGGCAAGCTTAGGAAGTGTGGGCTAGATGAGTGGACAGTGGGGTGGATTGAGAACTGGCTAGCAGATAGAGCTCAGAGGGTTGTGGTTAGTGGTGCAGAGTCTAGTTGGAGGTCAGTAACAAGTGGTGTCCCTCAAGGGTCAGTACTGGGTCCAGTCCTGTTCAATATATTCATCGATGATCTGGACGAAGGGATAGAGTGTACCATCAGCAAGTTTGCTGATGACACTAAACTGGGAGGAGTGGCTGATACGCCAGAAGGCTGTGCTGCTTTACAGCGTGACCTGGATAGGCTGGAGAGTTGGGCAGAGAGGAACTTAATGAAATTCAACAAGGGTAAATGTAGGGTACTGCATCTGGGGAGGAATAACCCCATGCATCAGTACAGGTTGGGGGCCGACCTCCTGGAGAGCAGCTCTGTGGAAAGGGACCTGGGAGTCCTGGTGGACAACAGGATGACCATGAGCCAGCAATGTGCCCTGGCGGCCAAGAGGGCCAATGGCATCCTGGGGTGCATCAAAAGGAGTGTGGCCAGCAGGTCGAGGGAGGTCATCCTCCCCCTCTACTCTGCCCTGGTGAGGCCGCATCTGGAATACTGCGTCCAGTTCTGGGCTCCCCAGTTCAAGAAAGACAGGGATCTGCTGGAGAGGGTCCAGCAAAGGGCTACAAAGATGATTAGGGGATTGGAACATCTTTCATATGAGAGGCTGAGGGATTTGGGTCTCTTTAGTCTGGAGAAAAGAAGATTGAGGGGGATCTTGTTAATGCTTTCAAATACTTGAAGGGAGGATGCCAGGGGGATGGGAGCAGTCTTTTTTCAGTGGTGCCCATTGATAGGACGAGGGGTAATGGGCACAAGCTTGAACATAGGAAGTTCCATCTTAACATGAGGAGGAACTTCTTTACTTTGAGGGTGGTGGAGCACTGGAACAGGCTGCCCAGAGAGGTTGTGGAGTCTCCCACTCTGGAGACATTCAAAACCCGCCTGGACGCTGTCCTGTACAACCTGTTGTAGGTGACCCTGCTGTGGCAGGGGGGTTGGACTAGATGATCTCCAGAGGTCCCTTCCAACCCTGACTATTCTGTGATTCTGTGCTGCCGTTCAGTGAGACCTGGACTGGCTAGAGAGTTGGGTGGAGAGGAACCTAATGAAGTTCAACAAAGGCAAGTGTAGGGTCCTGCATCTGGGGAGGAATAACCCTGTGCACAGGTTAGGGGCTGAACTGCTGGAAAGCAGCTCTGTGGAGAAGGACCTGGGAGTCCTGGTGGACAAGAAGTTGACCATGAGCCAGCAGTGTGCCCTTGTGGCCAAAAAGGCCAATGGTATTGTGGGTACACTAAAACGTGCGGCCAGCAGGTTGAGGGAGGTTCTCTGTCTCTACTCTGCCCTGGTGAGATCACATCTGGAGTACTGTGTCCAGTTCTGGGCTCCCCAGTTCAAGAAAGACAAGGAACTACTGGAGAGTGTCCAGTGGAGGGCTACAAAGGTGGTCAAGGGACTGTAGCATCTCTAGAGGGAAAGCTGAGAAACATGGGTTTGTTTAGTCTGGAGAAGAGAAGATTGAGAAGAGATCTCATCAATGCTTACAAATATCTAAAGGGGGGGTGTCAAGAGGATGGGGCCACTCTTTTCAGTGGTGCCCAGTGACAGGACAAGGGGCAATGGGTGCAAACTGGAACACAGGAAATTCTGTCTGAACATGAGAAAAAATGTCTTTACTTTGAGAGTGTCAGAGCACTGGAACGGGTTTCCCAGAGAGCTTGTGGAGCCTCTTTTGCTTGAGGTAGTCAAAACGTGCCTGGACAAGATCCTCTGCAACCTGCTGTAGGTAAACCTGCTTTGGCAGGGGGGTTGGATTAGATGATCTCCAGAGAACCCTTCCAACCCCTGCCATTCTGTGATTATACTGTGTATATATATGCCATTCTGTGGTATACTGCTAAGCTTCATGCTGTGAGCTTTTATCTTAACTTACATGCTCTGCTGCTGCAGTGTATCATATTGTATGGCCTACTTTTTTTTTTTTTTTTCATAGAGCTTCCCTCACATATTTTCTAGTGATATCTGTCTGATTTATGTTACTAAATCTTAAGAGCTTGGGATGGCTCCATGCTATTCTCTGCTTTGTCCTGCTCCAAGATTGTAGTTCTCAAGGGGTACATGGTGTGAAGTATGGAAAGGCTCTTCATCCTGTTTTGTTCCTGATTCAGTAACCTCTTCTGAGACTGCTACATGAATGTATGAGCATGGTCAAAGCGCAGGAGAAGCCACAATGGGGCTAATACTGAGTTGAATTTAATAAACTCTAGCAGATCTAAACTGTGATTCCTGTGGTGGTTATTTCTCTCCTGAACTACTAAGCATATTCCTTATTTTTTATTTGCCCTATCCACGCTCCAGCAACTCATTCCATCAGAATCTTGTGTTGGTTAGCCCTAGCAGTTGTCTGAGGCAATAAGATTCGCAAACTTTTAAGAAGTTGGTCATCTCTTGCCTGGGTAAATGGAGATGTTATGGAAAGGAAGAACTTGAATCATTTAGAAATCTTATGTTTGTCTCATAACAGGCGAGTAAGAATCAAAAAGTAGAGGAGAGTGAGCTGTGAACAACAAGCAGGAGGAGCCCCAAAAGGCTCTGAAATCACTGTTCGTGTAAATTCACGGACAGGTCTTTGTAATGGCAATTGATAATGCCGTCCACATTGAAATTTTCTTTGTTACATAAGACTCCTTGATGTGGATTTTACCTCTTTTTATGCAACAAATGCATAAAAATGCTAAATGCAGTCATTGTGCTTTAAGCTCCATTTAAGAAATACTGTCAGTATTCTTTCTTATTTTAAAGTCATCAGCATCTTGTCAACAAGCTTGAGGTAAGTGTCACTCCTGAAGAAAATCTCTTTACTGGAGGATATGTAATATAAAATAAACTGTGCATCATTGTGGAGGAGAAAAAAATGCAAACAATATTTCATGTTCTCAATACAAAGTTGTAGACAGTTTCCATATGAGGATACACTCAATCTAGATGCAACATTTGTGATAAGCTTCAGGGAACTGGATGAACTTAATTGAGCCAGCTTTGAAATATACAGACAATTAAGATCTGAAACAAAACTCTATAAAAATAAATAATAAAGACATAGGAGAAATGGCAGTCTGTTGTCTGTGCTTTCTGTTATAGGACTTCAAAGGGTTGATGGCAAATTTTCAAAATTGGATTACAGTCATAGCTTGCAATTTGATGAGATGTTCCAGATATTTGCAGACAATGGGTGGGCTATAGAAAGACTGTTTAGGTTTCATTCTTTTGGAGATACTGGGATAACTTGGTTGAAGTCTTGCCTATGTAGTTGTCCTTGGTATTGGTTGACAGTGGGGATCTCTAACATCTTGTGTCTTTTGGAATGTATTTACTTCTAAGTATGGAATGTAGAAAACGTACTTACACTCAAAATAAGTTACTTATGGTGGTGGTTTTTTTTTTCTAAATTTTACTGGTTTTGTTTAGCAAAATCATGCAACTAGAATTGCAAGACAGTTTTAGCAAGGTTGAAATACTGAGATTTTTTTTTTTTTTAAGAAAAAGCATGATTGTCCTTACCGTGCATCCTTGATTAATTATTTTTGTATTTTGTTTTTCATTCCTTATTCTTGATGTAATTACGGATTGTTTTATTATATTTAACCTGCACACTGTTAACCTTACTTGCCTTTTTGTTCTGGATTATTTCAGGTAATTTTGCTATATCTGTAAGAAATGCATACTGTTTGTGGAATTAGTGGGAATAGTCAGTACAGTTCAGTACAAAACCTATTTAAACCAGTTTAAAGAATCCGGTAGTTTGTGCTACATCAGGAAAATCTCATATTGTCCCTTTATCATTCTTTTTTTCCTGTAGTAGAAGTTGTGAGTGACTGAGGAGAGATGTATTGTAAATTCCTTCTTATTTTAAACAGAATGCTAAAAAAATTAAATTATAACTTGAGATAAGTAAGAATCGGGAATGTGAGTTTAATGAAATATAGCGTTCAGTAATACACATGTACTTGCAGTGCAAATTTTTCCTGTCATTTAGCACACTTCCTAGGATTTTTTTAACCTGAAATATACCAGTGTTGGAAAAAAAAAAACTCAAACCCTTAAGCTCCTTTGGAAAACAGTGGAATTTTTATCAAATGTGGCTGATTTTTATTTTTAATTTCTTGGCTTTGCATGAATGAACCAGGCTTTTAACCACTATACATTCATCTACTGTATGTTGCTTCAAAAATAAAGTTGATTTACTTAGCATGTAATATTTTAGAAAATAAGCAAAACGTGTCAGCCTATGAAATGGACCTATAGATAAGGTGTGTGTGACCAATAGTCCTCCCTGTATTCTGCTGCATTACTGTATTGCCTCATTTCGTCCAGCTTGCTATTTGGAGGAGCCAGCAAAGAAATGATCTCAGTCTGAAAAGAGGGTGAGAAAAGCAGGAAATTAACCAAAACTATCTTTGTTTAGGAGGCTAAATCATTTAAGAACAGGTATACCTTTGATATCACAAGTGTTCTGTGTCTAAATTTAAAGAAACGCTGAATACATTTGTACTGAGTTCATAACAAGAAAACATTTTGTATTTTCACAGAACAAAGTGTGCTAGTTGTTCCTTGGACATTCTTCCAACAATTTTCTTTAATTACTTTAGGTCACACTGGATTTCTTTTTCTTCTTTCCTAGGCCCTCAAAGAAAAGGATGACCTCAGAAGTCAGCTCCTCTCTGCTATACACCAAATAGAAAACCTTCGGAAAGAGCTGAATGATGTGCTTACAAAGAGAGCCCAGCAGGAAGAACTCCTCCACTGCAAAGAGGTAAAACTGAATGAAATGAAGTCTCACCAAGTATCTCTTGAAGAAGAGATCAAAGAAGTTCAAGGAACTGTAAAAAAATTGGAGAATGAATTGAAAAAGCAAGTCTTTCTACAAAATCAAATGCAAGCTGAAAAGGAACACTTGGAGACAGAACTTGCAACTAGTAACTTGATCCATAAAAACGACCAAGAAAGACTCTTAGAAATGCAAGCAGATGTAAAAAACTTAAGTTCTGTACGTGTGGAACTAACAAACAGAATAGCAGAAGAGGAGAGAGTCAAAAAGGAATTACATAAGAGACTCTCAGATCTCCAGAAACAGCAGGAATCTAAGAATGAAGAGATAACTTCAGCTAACAGGCAGCTGAAGATGGAAAGAGAAGTTCACCAGCAGGAGCTGACTGATCTTAGATCAGAGTTACAAAATGTTAAAATCAAACATGAACGAAATGTTCAAGAGCTCATGAAACTCCTTAAACAAGAAAAGGATGAGGCAGAGGCTCAGCTTAGAATGCTAAAGGTATTATTCTGAAGAATTCCAATGTCAGACTTTTGTTTTTTTCCCCCCTATTGATTGATAAATGTAATAAAGCATGGTCCTTGAAATGCTTAATATGCATTTTATTGCAGGTCATCATAAAAGTTTAAAGTTCCAGGTAAAAAAATGTAACAGTAACAGTTTTAGGTCAAAATCTTCTCTTAGTTCAAAAGTAGTGAAATATGTATGTCTGCGATCAGAACAGAAGGAGATGCGTGAGGCTGTAGTGTTTTAATGTGATTTGATCATTTCTTCTTCAACTGTTATTTTTACAATTATTGTCACGGCCCCATTAGAGAATTTCCAGTATTTCAGGGATGATGTATTTTTGTAAATGTTTAATTGCATGGTGCAGGAATACTATCATTGTATCTGGAAACACATCATCACTATTCAGAATTGGAAAGTATAACACTTATTAAGGCTAATTTTGATGGTTCTTTCTATTTCTAAGTGTTCTTAGAATTTCTAATTTCTGTACAATTTCTCAGAAAAGTGACTATGGTCATATAATCACATGATGAAATACAGCATTTTATTCACAAAGAAACATGTTAATGTCTTTAGTTTACATCATTGGCTCCTGATTCAAGACTATTACATTGGAAAGAAAACGAGCATTTTAGTGGCTTTAAGTGGTCTGAATAAAATTGAAAAGTTAAGTTGCAGTGGTCTAAACTGCACAATTAGCTGTGAACAGTTGTATAAGCTATACATTGCACTTTTATTGAAGCAATTTTGGTTACATGGTTAAATATATATGTAAGATAATATTTTGCATGTCCTGATAATAATAATTTGTATATTCCTATTAATGGAGGCAGTACTCTTCCAGATAGGTTGTAAATAACAAACATATTTTGACTGCTCTTCTGAAGTACTATAAATACACTTTCCACTTCAGTCCCATTAAATTAAAAATTTGCTCATGTCGAGATTCTACCAACTTAACCATGAAAAGCTATAAAATCCTTAATCAAAGCTTAAGTGATTCATGATCTACTTCATCATAATATACGCATGTTTGTTTCCTTTCTTTTCTCACAAACATGCAACTAGTTAAAAATGCATATTTTCCACATTTTTGCAGTTATGAATTGACATTACTTAGAAAGGGATGGCTAGTTATATAATAAATAATTCATGACATAATAATTGACAATAATTGTTAAGCCCTTGGTAACACAGATAGTATTTAATGAAGATAGCAATAAAATAATGTAGATGGTTTAGTGGAAGGATCATTAAAATCAAAATATTTTGACGGCAGTGCTTAACACTGGGGAGTTAAATTGAAATGTGTCTAGCATTATTTAAACAATCTGTCCAAGTATGTTTTTTTCTTTGACAATGACATAGAAATTAAGACTGTGCATTTAATATCAAGGGGAAAGATGGAAAGTGTATTCTGGATGGCAGTAATCCAAAAATGACTTGATCGTGACTATGTGTTCCTCTTCTGTGGAAAGGTCAATCCTACAGTGAGGGCCTTGATAGTGGTATTGATTGTTGTATTGATTCTGTATAAACAGAATATTTAAATTCACTTCCTTCTTTCATTTACAGTGCCGTAACTTTCCTGGAATCCTTAATTTGGGTTTTTTTTTTTTTTTTTTTTTTTTTTACAGCTTTATGTCTCTGAAACAGGGAAGAGCTTCAGGGAGATGAATTTTGTAAAAAATTAGGGTAGGCAACTTCTAATAGAAGTACATAAAATAATAATGCACAACATTCTCTTGATTCAAAGTCTGTAAGTGCAACAAAATATGTAATCATATCCATCTGTAGGAAGACCTGATCAGAACATGTCATTGTGCAGGTGATTGGGTTACTTTTTGCTGAACTCATCATTACATTACAATTGGGTTTCACTTTTATGGATGTACTTTTCTTCCAATTTAAGGTAAACTTAGCATGCATTTTATCAAATTGTATTTGAATATTGTGGGTTTAGGGTAGAGTTTAGGGAAATCCAATGAAAAGGGGTTTTTTACCTATTCTTTTTTTTTTTTTTTTTTTTTCTTTTCAGGCTTTTAGGCTTTTTTACCCAGTAACCAATTGTCTTTTATTGTTGCAGTAATAATCTTGACCTTATTTATGCCTCAGCATCATTCAACCTTTGTAACTGCTTTTCAGAAGGAATATACATAACCCTGTCCTAAGGTTGTTAATGTTAAAGTCTTAAAAATAAAGATCCGTTGGGAGGGACTTGGGGAATAAAAGGAAATTTAACACATTTATTAAGATTTAAAGTCTTAAACTTAACTAGAGGAGGAATTTTGATCAGTTACTTTCAGGAAATCAAGCATGCAGAAAGATGTGTTCACAGGACCAGTTGCTGCATAGACTGTAAAAAGAAGTGACTTTTGATCCTTATTGTTCTTCCCTCTCTTGCCTCCTCTGTATGATACTTTCTGCTCTGTCTTGTCTGGCTTTCTGTAGTGCTACACTGGATTGAAAAATTATTAGGTAGTTAAGGATTTTTTGGCGTGGTAGGGGAGGTACCATAAGAGTATTGTAAGTTGCAGTAGAACTGGAGAACATAGAATTTTGTATGAGATGTCAGTGTTGAGAAGGTTCTTACTGTCTCAGTACTGAGATTCTGGTGCTTAAGCTTTTAATTCTGTTTCTGCTAAAACCTCCTAAAGGATTCCAAACCAATGTCTCTATAATGTCTTTTTAAAATTATTTAAAATGATAGATAAACTAGGCATAGAAAAAGAAGTGATTTGCTTAGTGGTCCCCAATCAGCTATGTGTTCAGAGCTCTCAATCTGTCCCCTAATTTTACTACATGCCCTCATTTGCTTTCAAAACATCCTTGTTCACTTAGAATAATGAAATACAAAATGTCCTTGTGCCTGAGAGCACTTTCAAGTATTAATCTTTAATGCAAGACATATGTATCTATAGATATGCAAAATTGTGTATATATGTGTATTTATTTTTAAATTGTTTTATATATATATACCAAGCGGGTGTAGTTCTCTTTTTCTCGAAGATCATCAGATGTAGAAAATGGGTTCAATCCAGATCAATTAAATTATGGTCACATCTGCCTTGTCCATACTGGGAATTAATAAAAATTAACTTTCTCCATTGTGTCTCAAAGGTAATAGAGGTGAGGAATTTGGTTCTTGGATTGTCTCCATCTGCATAGACGTTATAATACAATTACCTTTAGTAGGAGCTGAAAATTTGATTTTTGAAGCATATTAACAGAAAATATTTTATTCCTTGCAGGCTTGTCTTTGTGGACTTAGGACACCAAAGTTCCTTCTCAGAATTATTCTTCGGAGGAGCTTTTGTGCTCGGTTAGCTCTGGTGTCTAAATTAACTCATAAAACTTCTCTTCTTACCCTTCTTCCTCATAAAAGTTATTTTTATAGCGTAGTTGGGAGAATATAATTTTTATGTTTCCTCAGGAAGGAATTACTCTGCAGGTTTATTTTTGTGTGTAATTGCATCCCACAATTCATTTCATATGAAGCTGGTTTCGAGGAATATGTGTGTAATTTCCATCTTTGTTTTGTGTATTTTTTTGCATTTTCTAGATATTCTAGGGAATTTCTCAAAACTGGCAGTTTCAGTCCGTTGTCTTTTCCACTGGAAACCCATATACTTTATTCACTTGCCTGTTTAGGGCTTTCAAGGCCCTTAAATGTTTTCTTGATTTTTTTTTTTTTCTTTCTCTGCAATGTTTCCATCAATAGCATTAAACCCACACAATTCTAGAAATTAAAAATACCAAATCTTTGCAGTTATTTCCATGCAGATATAAATTTGGTATTATGTTCTGAAAGGAAATGATAATTTTAAACTTTCTGATTCCAAATTATTTCAGTAATGGAAAAGTTGTATAAATATTGGGCCTCTTAAGGTGATGTAAGCTGATGAGTGTAGCAGAGTTGAAATGCAGAATCTGAGACTTCTGCTTACTGCTTTTCAAACACTGTATGGTTCTACAACTCTGTGATACGTTTTCCATGTTAAGCGATAAGTGATTGAACTTAATATGACTTAAATGTAAAAATTAAATGGAGTTATCATTCTGTAATAGTGTTCCATGGATTTGAAACTCTACAGTCTGGGAATATTTCAAAATAACTCAATATTGAATTTGTTATCTGTTTTCCCACTACCGTCAGATGGAACTTGTAGAAGAGAAGAATATAGTCAAGACTCAGTGTCGACAACTGGAGAAGATAAAAAATGAGTATGATAAATTGACAGAAGAATTAACCCAAAATGAAGAAGAAAATATAAAACTCAGGCGGAAATGTGAGTTTGTAAAACAAGAACTGGAGAAAAAGGTAAACTTACCTGTTTTTAACCATGATTCATCAGTCTCTCTACTGATAAATACATAAAATAAATGGTGAATTATAGAAATAGATGGTAAACTTAAAATACAAAAAATACGTATACATATTAAAGAATATACACAGCCATACTGTAGTACTCTGTTTCTATATAGATCAAAGAAGGCAAAAGTGCTTTGGCTGAATATCCCTCCAAAGATTTGCTAATACTATTTGGGAGTAGAAATATAAGTCCACTTGCCTGCCCTATTTCTACTATAGGTAACTAACAAATGTTTAACCAAACATTTCTAGTTTTCTTCACATTTTCTTAAAATTCCAGTGCAATTATGAATAATTTAGGGCTAATTTGAAATAGACAAGCAATATGAGCATGGTAAAAGAAATTCTAAATAACTTGATGAAAATTATTTTCTGCTTGAATATTTAAAACACAGCAAGTTTTTTTAAAAAAAAATCACATCCCTTTCTTTTACTGGCATTGTGTTTCTAGAGATAGACACTTGTCTTCTGATCTTCTTGTGGCCTAGTGTTCTAGTTATTAGTATTTACTATCAAATATTAATTTGCAGTCTCACAACCTGGAGTTGTCAGCCTTTCTTTTCAAAAATCTAATGGTAAATAGAGTTGCTGAAGAATTTTATTTTGTAACTCCTCTTTCTGCTTTCTTGAGTTCTACTTTTTTTCCGTGATTGGTTGTACAACACAGCTTTTTAATGTTTTTCTTAACATGGATGTATTTTACATTGTGCTGTTCTTATATCTTAAATTTCGTTCTGCAACATTATGGTTTTGGATAAGTATTTCTGTACATGGATGAAACTTTACTTTCTCCAGTGTAAAGCACATACCTATCAGTATTTGCTTAATTCATATTAAGACATCACCGAAAAGGATTGTTTCTAATCTTTGAAAAATGTGATTACCTAGATTAGAATTCAAGAAAACAAACAAAAGTTGTGTGCCCTGCAGGAAACTGCTTATAAATTTTTCATGATATCCTAAATTTTTTTAAATAGATATTTTAGCCTCTAGCTGGAAGGTTTTTGCTTTTCTGTCATTTTAGTAATTTTTCATCCTTGTGAAAAGAAATTTTTTGATACAGGCATTTATATTAACATGGTACAAGGGGCTTGCTCATTCACTTCACATGGACTGCTGAATATTCATCACATAGTTCTTCATTGGCTCAATAGTTTCAAACTTTTAAATCGATAAGAGGCCCATGGATATTGTAGGTCCTCTGTGGCTTTTCAGGTTTTTCAATTCAATTTTCAACTCATATTTTGTCGTTATAAATGAAGTGCACAACATCACTTAGGTGTTGAGCTTCAGATCTAATGGGCTTATTCTGAATGTAGGTAAAGGGATTGTTTGGAAATGCTCTTAGCTCCTTTTGTCATACTTATATTTTCCACATATACTGACTGACAGTCAGTATGCTGTGACTACTAACCCTGAGAGAAAAATGGTTGGGTGGTTATGTTTTTTTTTTTTTTGGTGGGTTTTTCTTTGTTTATTTTTGTGGGTTCTTTTGTGTGGGTGTTTTTTTTTTTTTTTTAAGAATGGAATGACAAAATCTTAAACCTGGCATTTCTCTTAGCTTGTTAAACTAACAGGAAGTGCTTTAAAAGCTCAACTTGTCAGACTGATAAAAAGTACCTCAAATGAAAACTTCAGAATGTGTTTTTCCTAGGTTGGGGTTTTAGCGCTATAATATCTATTGTTAAGGAAATGTGTTTATAGGAGTTTACACAGTCTACTGCAGTTGGTTGTAAACTAGCTCCAACCTGACCTAATATTGGGAAGATACAGGTTTTTAGACCAAGATGGTCTTTTATGTCTCAGCTGAAAAAGAATGGGGAGAAGCTCTTAAGCACGCAGTCCTGTGGTCTCAACCTTTGAAAGTAATGCAGATGGAGAGCTCCACTTGGTTGTCTTAATCAGTTAACTTAAGAGAATATTTACTATTGTGGTTTTATCGTGGATTGTCAGAAGGGGTGTTAGGATGGGGGAAATGATAATATTCTTGAGAAATCTCATACTAGCTGTCATATTGTGGTATTGCAGAAGCCTATTTTGTTACAAAAGAATTATCTGTTTTCCTTTTTCCACACTTACATGTTTAATGTCATTCTGTCCTTAGTGCAAGTACTGATTCAAAGAAACATATGTGGTATTGATAGCTTGGGTGTTTATTTTTTTTCTCATGAAAGGTGAAGGGGCAGACAATAATTTTCTGTTTCTTTTCTTTTCCTTCTGTGCACTTCTGAGTTATTAGTGACTTCATTTCTCTTGTAGGCTCTGGAAGTAGAATGTTGAGGAGTGTTGGCACACTCAGAAAATTAAGCAGATGAAAAATAAAGGGAAAATATAGCGAGTTACATACCCTCTTTTAGTCATGGTCTTTGGGAGTGAACTTTGGTGTGTGATGGACTGAATTTAGTGAATAATGAGATGGCATAGAATGTTGCATTATATATGCTTCCAGTGTCAATCTTATTACTTTCAGAATACTGATCTAGATCAGAATTGCTATTTCAACTCCCATATGGGTAGTGCAGAAATACTGGAACCTGTGCATATTAAAAATTCTCGTGACTCCTTCAGTTTGTAATAGCTACTGTCTAACTCAAGTATTTTTGTATGAATTAAATGAAAAAATCAGGCTGCTTATCAGGTATGGCTTTTTCACATTTTAAGGTCATCTATCTTAAAAACCACCTATTTTGCTAATAGATATATCACCTATACATATATATGTATACAGCCTGCTGGAGATTGTAGTGAGGTGGGTGGCAGTCTCCTACCGAGTAGCAAGTGAAAGGCCAAGAGGAAATGGCCTCAAACTACACCAGGGTAGGTTTAGATTGGATATTAGGGAAAAATTTCTTCACTGAAAGGGTTGTCAAGCATTGGAACAGGCTGCCCAGGGGAGCGGTTGGGTCACCATCCCCGGATGTATTTAAAAGATGTGTAGATGTGGTACCTAGTGACATGGTTTAATGGTGGACTGGCAGTGTCTGGTTTGTCTTTGGACTCGGTGATCGTAAGGGTCTTTTCCAACCTAAATGATTTTCTGATTCCATATGTATCCCATTCACAGAACTTGTATGTTAGAAATTTCCTAGCTCCACAGTGGTGTCTCATGAGAGCAGTGTATGAAGATTTCAAATAAATACAGTTTAAACAGTTGCACCTTGTCATTGGAGAGGGACATAATTAATACACTTTCAAAATTATTATTCTTGCTTTTTTCACCATTCTCGGGGCACTTCCACATACTGAAATGTGTCTGTTAGTGTTTATCCTTTGCTGTATTACATCCTCCTGATCTCAGGACCAGACAGGTGTGAACCAATTTAACTGCTTCTCACAAGATTGTTTTGTTATATTAATTCCAATGCATAATTTTATATATAACAAAACTGCTGTCTGGTTCAGTTTTACGTGGTAGCTATATCATCGATATAAAGGAAGAGAATATGAATTTTAAAAAGTAACATATTTAATGATATTTCTGACATTAGATGATAACATAAAATGTTTTCCTCGGTGACAGTCACTGTCATATGGGATATTCTTTGAATACTTTTCCTTTGAGAGCACACTGACTGCCCATGCAGGTTACCTTCAGGGATCTCGTTTTGCGTTGACAGAGATTAGATGCCTGTAACTGGTTCAGGGTAAAAGATAATAAGGGCAATATTTGTTGTGGACTCTCTTTCTGCTTGTGAAAAAACAGATTTATAATACAGTGCCTGGTTTTGACTCTGAAAATAGGCTCTATGATTGCTGGGTTTGGATGTGGCAGCAGTTTCTTCATAACTGATTTACAGGAGAATAAGGAGAATCAAGAGAGAAACTTACGATTACTATTAGAAGGTATTATTTTCCATGGCGAGGAACTCAGTGCCTGAGGGAGTATAGTGTGATTATAAGATAGAAAGATATATTGCTAATGATGTATGTTATATTATTAATGCAATAATTATCTCTTTGTTTTTCCTCTTTCACTCCAGGATAAACAGATCAGCAATGAAGAAGATCATTTGAGAAGGATGGATGAGGCCAGACTGCAGTTTAAGGATCAGCTGCGTCACTTAGAAATAGAACAGGAATCCATTCTTACCATGATAGGAAGTGAAATTGATGCTGCTTGTGAAATTTTTTCTCGGGACTCCATGGAGAAATTCAAAGTAATTCTAAGTTTTAAGTATGCTGCAGATTTTGTTATTTTCTTAATGAATGTTTGTAGCAGAATTTGTATGTGGTGTTGTCACCTAACTGGTATAGATAATGTACGGACAATAAGTTTATGGATACTTTGTTGGTACAGATGCACATTGCTAGGTATTGGAATGAAATACGATGAAGATCTGCTGATACCGTAATTGTTACTGCTTTCTTTTGCCTTTTTTTTTTTTTTTGAGAAATAGTTCTTTTGTTTGCTTGTGTGAAAGGACCTTACATCAGCCAGAAGTTTGAGGCAGGTTTTCCTAGGCTACCTCCTTAAGCAGGGAGAAGTCCCCAGGAAAGACCTAAAAGGCTTTTAAAATTAGGGGAAAATGGAAGAAAGGCTTTATTAAAAAATCATATAGATGCTTTGTTTTTTAAGTAATGGAATAAATACTGGAACCGAAAAGAGTTTATAACCCCGTTTTTTGCGGAGCAGGTCCTTGTATGTCCAGAAAACTCAGACCCAGAGTTTCAGGAAACTTGTACCTTACTGTAACTTATTTTTCACTCTTTCACTTCTCCTGCAACCTTGTCTCCCATTAGCTTTTTGCCTGAGCATTCTTATTTGCTCCCCAGGGACAGAATCCATCTCTTTCTCACTCTAGATGATTCTACATGACTAATCCTCTTAAATTGACATTGTACGCAGCTGAGAATAAAGAAAACAGACAGTCAGACTCAGCTTGTCACTGTACTCACTGGCAGTATGGGTACTTACATCGCAAGTGCTTTACCTGGTGGTTTTTTAGTTTCAGCTTTAACCATAAAGTACACTCAGATCATGCCTTTTTTTGTCTTGCTATTTAAACTGAGCATACTTTCTACTCTATAATTCATGGTCACTGGACTGGGCAGGGCTGTTTTTGAAATAGAAATTTTTCAGCATTGACACTGAAAATCCATTATATTTTTAATATTTTTTTTGTTGATTTATTTTCTATTTTATCTCCTCACCTGTTTTGCTTGAAGGTGTGGAGAGAAGTCACATTGTTTCAGCCTTGTATCATGTTTGTGCCTTTTTTGCCACTTAAGTATGGAACTGGGATGTTGCAGCACACAAACAGATGAGAATTATAAGAAAATGTATTTGACAAACAAGCTTTCTCCTCTGTATCCTTACAGATAAGTCTTTCTTTTATTAAGTGTTTGTGATATGCTATAGTTGCCAGATTCTTGATCGTCTTCTTGGACTTGCTTCCCACCTCCTGCAGAATTTTGTCTTCTGGACAAAGTTTTGCTGATCCCTGTTTTCACAATTTTCCTTATATATGCCCTTTAAGTGTCTATCACTGGCAAACTTAAACCAGATTTGAATATAACTTTTTGACTAGACAGCTAATGTAAAAACAAATGTTACATAGTTTTGTGGTGCCTGGTATGAACTTCTTTTTTTAAATGGTAAGAAGTTTCCTTTGTTATATTGTTCCTTTGCCCAGTACGTCAGGTATTGCCAAGGTTCGTGCCGAAACTAAAAGGTTTCAGACAAGTTCTTTAATTAAAGAAGAGTGTGCTACTGCAACTGAAGTGAGCAATGAGGAGTTTAATGGATAAATACTTGTATTCAGAGAGCTTAAACATCAGGCTTAATCTTCCCTGATGAAAGATGTACTGGATCTTTTATAATCGCTGCATACTGTTGTTCTAAGCAAAGTATTCCACATGTATTGTTCTGATTTATTTTTCCAATCAGTCTATTCTTATAAGAAGTCTTATCCTTGCCATAACTACACCAGTCATGCTTAAATTGAATACTGCCACCTTTGAATGTGGTTACACAGAATGACGTTTGCTGCCATAGAAGTCACAACTTTCAAGTATGCCTTGCTTTGTGAAGTCATGGTCAACATGCCTACTAAAGTATTTCTTTTCAGCTTTGTCCTTATCTGGTAATAATTTTCACATAAAACATTTGAACGTATGTACATAATTAGACGGTGCTGTTTAGGCACCTTTGGTCTCAGTGTAGTTACTAAAGCCCATATAAATACCTCTTAAAGAAATAACGCTAGTTACAAAAATTATTGGACTAGGACTATAAGTAGATCATGACTTGCTGAATTGCAAAATGTGGTAAATTAAAAACAAACAAACTAATAAAACCCCCACAAAACCTTTAAATTAGAGAAAGGCACAATGTAGTAATTGTGGGCTAGGACCACATGAGATGAAGGATGAGCTGAACACAGGGTTAATAGTTTACATGGTTTTAAATAGATTTCAGTTGAGCGCCTTGTATTAGACTTTTTTTTTCTTCCCCTTGTGTATCTACTCATAAAGTGGGAGGGGAAAAAAAATCCATTATCACTGCCTTTTTAATAAGTAATATAGAAAACATGTATAGAAGTACCTTTAAAACAAGTTTAACATAGTTCAGTTTGAATGCAGAAAAAAGACATATCACATTTTCTCATAGTATGAAGTATTAATGAAACATTCCAGCACAAATTTATCTTCTTTTTATCCACTTAGTGAAGATTACAATTTTGTTTTTATGCCTATCAAGTATTCAAAGTAAGTGATTTGTCTTTTTCATGAAAACACTAAGACCATCATCATGAAGTGTAATTAAAGATTTTTGGGGTTTGTCCTTTTTTTTTTTTTGATAAGACATTTATGTTGCACGTAGCATTTCTGTAGATACACTGATAACAGTTCAATGACTAACAACAATTGGTTCTGCTACTTCTGGTTTATGTGCAGCCCCTGTTCTGCAAACTGGAGTAAAAAAGCACTTGAATGTCTTTGAAGTTGGTCTTTTCTTAAGAAATAGTAATTTTAAAGTAGAGCCTGATTGTATTATTTGGAAATACGCTTTCAAAAAAGGACATACAGTTTCAAACTGAGAATATACACCTTGATGCAGAGAGATGTTCTGGGGATTTTCGAAATGCATCATTGTAGTGATTCTTAGAAGAAGATTCAGATTACAACTGCACAGATTCAGAATGCAACTTACTATTGTTGCAAGTTAGGTTGCACCTTTAAACAAAATTTGTATTGGTGAGTTTGCGTGTGACTAATTTATGTGTTTAAATGTGACTAACTTATCATTAAATAGTTCTATTAAACCATTTACATGCATGATTTCCAAGCTGGATTTTTAGCAAAGAATATTTATTTGATGAATTTCCAATAAGCAGGAAAGACTCTCCTTTCTGTGTCTAATTCCTGGGTTTATGCCTATTTCTTTCTCCCGTATTATTCCGTAGGCAATATCACTTCTACCAACAGTGCTGAATGATCCTCATCGCTGGTTAGCAGAAACAAAGGTAATAGTCAAACCTCTTGAAATTTTACTGAATAAGCTAATATCCAACATTTATAATCATTCAGTTGAAAGTGTGTTTGAAAAGGCACTTAAGAGGAAAAAGAAGAATACAAAAGCATTCCTTTGGCAATAATTCTGATATTCACAGACTTTTATTTCAACTGATGGAATAGTTTTCCAAATTTTGTTATTAACAAGAAATAGCTGACTCTGTAGAAAAAAAAAAATATGCTGTTTTTACAAAAAAATGCATTGAGGTATGATAGCCTTTAGATCTGGTTCAATTCTTTTCAGACAAGATAAACATGAGAACGTAGTCAACAGCTTAAGTTTCTCTTACGGGGTTATAACAAGGCAAGAAATTACTTTAAGGCTGGTATTTATTAAATCTAAAGGATATTAGATTGGATTCTTGGAAAATGAGCTATTTTCCATCCCCCTTTGAAGCATTTGAATCCTATAATGTGGGTGCACGCATGCTTGAAAACTTTGCAAAGTGATGACTGATTACATATAACTCTTGCTTTTCATTTGACAGCTTTCCTCCTGCGGCCCCCAACTCACACGCACAAACACATTTCTTATCCAATATCTTTTAGAAGGAGTAAGTTTCTCGTGATCAAAGTAGATCATGAGAAACTGTTGAAGACACACATTTTATTTTTTTTTACTTCATTTAAAAAGGTCAAAGCCTCAAGAAAATTGACTTAAGGGTAAATTGCAACTGTTTGCATGCAAGATAATTTAAGATTATTGATGTATGGTGTACGTAAGACTTGTAGACTAAAAGACTGCCACTATAGATAGCAGAGATAAGATCAGAATCATAGAATACCAGAATCAAAGGAAAAATATTACACAGGAAGTATTTTCTTCATTTTAAAAAAGTGACACTGTTCTATTATTAAAAAGACCTTTCAAAGAGCACCTAATAATCATTTGCATACATTTCTCACCTAGGTTTGTTTAGCTAGTAGAGGGAGGTCTAGAATGAATGACAACTCAAAATTCCGCCCCTCCTTTTTTTTTTTTGTTTTAAATAGGCAGTGTGAAAGTATTCTCTTTTACCACTTCTAGATTTACCATATTGTCAGTGACCGATCTTATCTATGAGCTGTCTTTTCTTTTTCCTCTGTATGAACCCTAAATATTAACTTTTGCTGACCAGAAGTGATTGATGTCACTTTTTTAGAATGGATAAACTTTAAATTCTGCCAACAAAGAATAGAGAAAGAAATGTATTTTGGAAGGAAGTAGTTGTTCTTGGTGTCTATATACACTAATTCAATGTGAATTTCCATACCTATCCTTGCAAATTAATGCCCCTGGTTTAAAAAAAAAAAAAAAAAAAAACAAAAAAAACCCTGTGTATTGCTTCTTCACATACAATTATCATCCAACATATATCTCTTTTGCAACTCCTTGAAGGTCAACTTATGTCCTATTAATATATCTGAATGTCCCTTTTTATTGTTATTATTCATTATTAGGTACAAATGAGCAATCTGTGACTACAAAGATAATTTGATCAGTTAACATTTACGTCCTCTTATGTTCATTAGAATTCTTTACTTTTTATTGTCCCATTTTTTAACATAGACTAAGCTCCAGTGGCTGTGCGAGGAGGTAAAGGAGAGAGAAAGTAAGGAAAAAAAGCTCCGGTGCTACTTACTGCAGAGCCGAGAACAGCTCAAGCACTTTACACAGATGAAGGAGGCTGAACATCAGTCTCTCTATAAACAGATAAAAAAGCAAGAAAAACTTTTGGAAGAAGTTCACAGAGAAAAAAGAGGTATGTTGCTGTTTCCATTTTTGTTAATAAACGGGAGAAAGAATTTTAAAATTCTACTAATTATAATTCCTATGGCACATTCAGATGTATTTTATCAACTAGTTATTGCAAACTCTGATTTGATAATGTGCTAGTGATTACCCAGAAAAAAAGTTTGGCTTTTTGTTTTCCCTTGCTGACAAAAAAGGCAAATGTAATCAACTACATTTCAACACAGTACAATGGCTGAATAACACATGAGTGTGCAACATAGGCAGTGGATATAGAAGTTGTTTTTCAACTGTACCATCTGAGGCATTCCACAAAGTGGTTAAAGAGGAATCTTACAAGAGTCTGAGGCAGGATTGGTAATGCTGCTTTTATCTGTCAAAAAGAAAGAGCCCAAAGCAGTCCCAGCTCCTGTGCAGTTACTACTCCCTTTTGCTTAAATTGTATGTACAAAGAGCTTTGGTAAATTTTCTCATCCATTCTTCTGTATTGCAAAATGGAGTAAGACAATCTTTGGTTGTAATTAAAATGAGTGACATTATTTATGTGGTATTCCATATATAGTTTTCTCCCTCTCTTGGCATGTAATTCTTATCCTGGAGTGTTGTGTGCCAGGCTTGGTGCTAGCATCTGTACCATCCATGCTTGTCATGAAGGAGAAATACTAATCAGATTTTACTGAGTGGTGTAAGGTTCTGGTAGGGATGGACCTCAGTGCTCCCAGCCAAGAGCCATCTTATAGTCTCAGCTCAGGTAGTTGGAGTTTAGTATTTTATAGTTTCTTGAAGATTGACTTTGATCAGAATGCTTTTAGGCGTAGAGAAACATACTTTCATCATGAGCTTATTATTCTAGGAATATTCAGTAATACAGGAAGATCTTTCTCTTTTGTCATTATGCTTTTCATCTGTGTACAAGCTCATTTATACTGTTACTTATAGCTTAATTAAGCACATTATTTCAGTGAAGAGTATTTTTATAGTAAACCCAGAGCTTTATAACAAACTTGAAACATAAAAAATTTATAGCACATCTTTATTTTCATCCTTAAACACAGATATTTTGTGCTGCCTGAAATCAATACTTTGGTTGTTATATACAATGTGAGAGTGGATCCTTGTTAAATCCAAACTTAGGTGAAGTGTAAAATTTTGAAGTGTATGGATTCTTCCTGATCAAGACTGTTGTTGGTTTGAGTCCGTTCACTCTTATGGTCAGTTCATAATTTATTTGTGAAGTTTTATCTTCAAAGGTGTATCTTATTTACTGTCACTACTACTTTTGAAAGACAACTCTGCATCTTAACCTTTCTGAAGAAACCTCCTCTAATTTCCAGGAGGATATTTTTATTAAGTGCTTGGAAAATTACTTCAAAATTGTATGCTGTATACTGACCCACACATGATGCATCTGAGCAAACCCAGAATTAACAGCTATCAATGCATGCCTCTGCCACGGTCCCCCACAACATCCTTTTCTCTAAATTGGAGAGATATGGACTCGATGGATGGACTTTTCTGTGGATAAGGATTCGGCTGGGTGGTTGCATCCAGAGGGTAGTGGTAATGGCTCAACGTCCAGACGGAGATGAGCAACAAGTGGTGTCCCTAAGGGGGTCTGTATTGGGACCAGTACTGTTTAATGTCTTCATTAACGACATAGACAGTGGGATCAAGTGCACCCCCAGCATATTTGCAGATGACACCCAGTGGAGTGGAGCAGTTGACATGCCTGAGGGAGGAGATGCCATTCAGAGGGACCTGGACAAGCTTGAGAAGTGGGCCCATGTGAATCTCATGAAGTTCAATAAGGTCAAGTGCAAGGTCCTGCACCTGGGTCAGGGCAAGCCTTGGTATCAATACAGGCTGGGGGATGAAGGGATTGAGAGTAGCCCTGCTGAGAAAGACTTGGGGATGCTGGTGGATGAAAAGCTGGACGTGACAACGATGTGTGTTCTCATCCCAGAAGGCCAACATATCCTGGGCTGCATCAAAAGAGGTGTGGCCAGCAGGTTGAGGGAGGTGATTCTGCCCCTCTATTTCACTCTTGTGAGACCCCACCTGGAGTACTGCGTCCAGCTATGGAGTCCTCAGTACAAGAAAAAATGGACCTGTTGGATCATGTCTGAAGGAGGGCCACAAAAAACGATCAGAGGATGGAACATCTCTTGTATGTGGACAGGCTGAGAGAGTTGGTGGTCTTCAGCCTGGAGAAGAGAAGGCTCCGGGGAGACCTTATTGTGGCCCTTTTAGTACTTAAAGGGGGCTTATAAGAAAGATGGGGACAAACTTTAGCAGGGCCTTTCGTGATAGACTAAATATGAGGAAGAAATTTTTTACACGGAGGGTAGTGAAACACTGGCACAGATTGCCCAGAGAGGTGGTAGATACACCATCCCTGGAAACATTCAAGGTCAGGTTGGACAGTGCTCTGAGCAACCTGATCTAGTTGGGAGGTTGGACTAGGTGACCTTTAAAGGTCCCTTCCAACTCAAACCATTCTGTGATAGTCCCATAGCAGTAATAATTAGTGATAACTTTCTGTCCCTAGGTATCATTGTATAAAAGCGTACCGGTAGAATAAGAAGTATAACATAGTTATTGTTGAGATTTCCAGAACCAAAGGAACAGGAGCCAAAAGTTTTTAAATGAGAAGAGGGGAGGGAGGAAATGTCATATGAGGTTAATCCTTGGCGTTATGTCTTAACATTATCTCAAGACCTGCAGTGAATTTTTTGAGAATATTAGTTCTCCAGCGCATGCACACGTGCATATTTGCTCTCACTCTCCCTCTAAGGTACTGTCCCAGCAGAAGAGCAAGTTTCTGAATGCATCAGGAAAATGTCCATAGCTGGTAATCTTACAGGTAGAACTAGAAGGAATGTGATCAAAGGAAAAAGAGATTAAGCCAATGCATGAAAATGATCGCTGAGAAAATAGGCTAATTGACACAGGGTCCAAGGATCAGAATTTACATATTGAAGTATATTCTTTGGTTCCACCTCTTTGATTTATATTTTTTTTTGGAGGATCTAATGCAAGGCTACATGGTGACATCTATAATTGGCTGACCCTAACCTGAGCTGTGGAGGAGAATAAAGTACTTCTAGGGAAAATTGGCATGTAGGTAAACCCTGAGAATATTAACATGCCTTCTGGGTTGACACAGTCTATAAATAGGGCTGACTTGTCATCTGGTTTGCATCTTTTTATGTAATATGTTAGACTACTATTTGCATACCTTACTGTGTTGTGCTATGATCTTTCATTGTATTCTATTACCTCAGTTTCTGAAGGAAGGTGTCACCTCTCAGGCTTTCTTTTCTTATGTTTTCTTTAAAAACTTTGTTCTGGCCTTCATTCAGGACTCATTCCTGATAATTATGGGCTAATTTTTTTAATTTTACAGAATAAGTACTCTCTTCAATCATTTTGTATTTAGACTGATGTAGAGTCAGATTAGGTGAGAGTAAACTTTTAAGTAAGTGTAGTTATAGCTTCTGGTAGCTGACTTTATTATTATTGAAAATGTTTTGTGAAATACTGTAACAAAAATAAAACAACAGCAGAACAACAATAGCAATAACAAATAAAAGCCTTCTTGTAAATATTTTATAGAACAATGCGAGTTATTTGCTTTACAAGAATAGTAAGATCCTATCAAGATTTCTTCTGCCACTTCAAAAGAACTTTGAAAGATCAAAGCGTGTTCTCTTTCAAGCTTGAATGTTTCTATTGTTATCCTTCATTTGTTTAAAATGATAGCGCCAAGTCCCTGATATAATATTAATATTGTTTTAGTGTTCTTATATTTTACTAATTATCTGCTAAGATTATCTCCCTGAGGGCTTATTTGCCTTCTTTAATTTAAGTGCATAGGAAATAAAGCAAACCTTATTTAGATTTTAATTCTGTTGTACCTAATTTTGTTTAGGTTTTGTGGAAAAATTCACAGCCCGCATTTAAATTTCAAGCGATAGGCAAACTTATCATGGGAAATTATTAAACTGAAAAGAGTAGAAAAATTAATGCTATTCACTGAGCACAAAAAATACTATGTAGTCTCATACCTTCTATTTATAAGGGGCAATCCTTTGTTCGCTACATATATGCTTTGTTCCATTTGTTACTTGACATACTGCAATTTCTATAATTCCAAGTAAATTATGTTCTCTTCTGTCGACTTCTAGAGGCGGGTGCTGGTTAAAAACAGGTAAGAAAAAGGAAATAACAGTTACATAGTTGTTCAAGTTTTCTGTGCAACACAAAACAGTAAGCATGCTTTAAAACTCCATCAAATACAGGATGAGAAATAGTGCTTACAGAAAGGTGACAGGGTGCCAACGGTGTGGGCCGGTGTTAGGTGTAAGGCCTGGGATCAGGATACACGCACACGCTGAGGATCCTGAGCCCCACAGGTATGGAGATAGCAGCAGGTGAAGATAGGTAACTTTCACTGCTGTTGCAGGATTTTCCCGAAACATCCTTCGTGCTGTCTTAATTTAAAAGTATTCATAAAAGATTAATTTATAATTTTTTTTTATTTCTGATTTAAACAATGGTAATGGAGTTTACTGTTTTACAGGGAAATAGGGACTCAATGGTCATAGGTAACTCTCAAGCACCTTATTAGCTCTTTACACTCTACCTTTTTTTAATGAGATATAATTTGAAAACTGCTCAAATAAGGTAGTGGGGTTTTTGGTTTGGGTTTTTTTTGGGCTGCTTGGTTTTTTTGGACACTGCCACCAAAAAAGTGTTGGAGGAGGGAAGTAGGTACTTCCGTTTACAAAGCCAGTTAATTATGTACACAATTAAGAATAGTCTTCACGTGTCCAAATTTATGATTCACTTCATCACATTCTAATTTGATTAGATCTGATAGTTAGCAGGTTTTGTGGATACAGATGAAGTTATCATGATTTGGCCCAGTACCAGTGTACGTATTTAGCTCTAGCTGCTGTGGTGTCGCAGGCCTTCCAGCAGTAGATCCTCTACTCGTAATAGTGTTCAAGACTTTAGAACGAACATTGCTGAATGAATAGAGGCAGGGAAGTAAAATACAACTGAGATTTACCACAGGTAATGAGCCCAACTTCCTGGTATTTCATTCATTTGATAAGATAGCTGATAGTTACCGAATAACAGACGTGTAACGGAAGACATAGCATGGCTGTTGTCTCTATAGCATTCAGCATAGGACTATGTAGGAAATTACTAATGTAAATGTGATGATTAAATATAGTAACTATAAGCTGGGGTAAGGAATGTGCTACTCTGAGTGATAAAGGGGTAGTTACTGAGAGGGATAGTTAATACTGTTTCATAGATGTTGCCTATAGCCTCACTTTTCTTCATGATTGAGCTTAGTATGAAGAGCAGGAATATGATGATAAAACTTGGAGCCTTAGAGAAGCTGGTGGCTCTGCTGGTACACAGAGGAAGTGGAATAGCCTTGGGATCACTTAATTTCATTTACCTGGTGCCAAGGAAGGAAACTTTATGTTTTGGGGTTTTTTTTACCACTTTTTATGCCAATTTTGAATTTGAAGCCAGAATCAGAAACTCATAATAACATTCACAAACATTGAACAAAATTTTGAGATTTTTTTATTATACACTATGAAATAGGCAGGTTGTCTTGGTTTTCAATACCATTTTCTTGTGCCACTGAATTAAATGACAGCACATGTAACAGTGTATGCAAGAAGAATGGACTTACAATCTGCATGTGAATTTAATTGATGAACATAGATTGTTCTTTTTAATTTGAAAACTTGCTTTCATTACACCAAATCAGTTATTTTTTGTGAGCTGGTAGAAAGTAGAGGAATAATAGAATGCATGTTTGTTAATGTGAGTTCTGAGTACTGTTATTCATGAAGTGATACATTTAAATGTTTATAAAGGGCTTTTTTTATTAAAAAAAAAAAACCCAAACAGTTGCAAGACAAAATATGGCTCTCTATATTTCTTGGAAAAATACCCTTACATACCGAATGAAAAGCCCAGGTTTAATTATGATGCAACTAGTACAATGTAAACATGTAAATAGTTTCATATATAAATGACTTGGACATGAAAATTGGAAAAGCTACTTTCCCAAAGGAAAAATGAAAACACGGCTAATAGTATAAAAAAGGTGTTAAGCTGAAAGCAGAAAGCAATGTATCAAAATTATAGAAAACTTAATTTAAGGAGACAGAATGGTGGTTGGCTTTTGTTACTTAAACATAAAAAATGGGAGATGTACTTACAAAATACTGAGACACTCAGTAATGAAATTATGGGCAAAACCCAGGTGCAGGAATAAAGCAAATGAAGGCAGAATGGATTTACTCTAATTGATAAAAAGACCCTTCCCTCTTTTTTTTTTTTAACACTGAAGTATACTTGACAGTATTGCTTAATGAAATGGATTTTCAATCAAATTCAGTGCAAATGGATGGAAACATTTTCTGCTGCATTTGAAATAGTGTAGATTTCAGACAGAACATTATCAGAAAGACTGATTCTGTGAATATCGATGGATGTGGTTGACTGTCCCCAGCAAAACAAACCACTTAGACGTCTGAGTACTTAATATAGTCTAAAAATACTCTGTTAATTAAGTTAGCATAAATCAAATTATAAAAACAAGACAGAGAAATTGTACTCAAGAAATTAGTTTGTTGATTTCCCTTCAGATCTGATATAGTTTAGTCATGGTTTTGGGAGAGGAAAGAATAAAAATAGAGATTTATGGTGGACATACTGAAAGCAGGTAGGATGAGTATATAAACTGCTTTTGACGAACATGTTTCAGGAAGTTTTATAAGCTTAAATAGGTCTAGTAAAACACTACATAGTAAAAACTATGTAGTTTTTGTCTTTTCCCTTCTTCACCAAAGGATTTGTAAATATCTAGGATATTGTAGGCTTTTGGATCCTCCTTATGAATTTCTGTAGAAGTGTTAACATTATCACAGTCCTTCCCGTGGTGGTGAACTGGCTGTCTGTGTGGTATAATCCTGACAAATACAAGTAAGCTAACATGAAGATTCATGAATGAGAGAATAGTTGTGGTTTGGGCTGGGCTGGCCACTAAAATGGATGACAGATGCTCTCTAACTTCTCTCCCAAATGAGAGAAGAATGAGAGAGAGACTTATGAGTTTAAAAGAAACTAAACTACTTTAATGAAATACTACTAATATAATAATACAAAGAAAAGGTAATATTAATAAGAAAATAATGAAATGTATACAATATGTACAAAACTATATCGAGCTCCCAGGATGACGATCACATCACCAGCAGGCACTAAGAAAGTCCCAGACTGGACTCAGCCATGGATGGGAGCTGAACTCAGGAACTGGATTCAGGAATGCATGGATTGGGATTAAAGGCAAATGAATAGAGTCCTCCTTTCAGAGAGCTCACTTAGTTAGAAGAGGCTTAACTGAAAAGTAAAGCTTCAGAACAGAAAATTTGGTTCTGTTTTTCCTCAAACCAGGACAATAGTGAATGAAGGAAAATACAGTAGTGTAGTATAGAGTTTCAGGATTGTTTGCAGAGTAGCAGGAGTTTCATAGCTCTCTGGTGATCCATTGAGATTGGCTGCAGTTGTCTTCCCTTCTTGATAAGTGTACCATCCTAGAGAGTTGAGCAATTCAGAAACCTAGCAATATTTATAAATACTGAAGAACTGGAGGGAATGTGGGTTCTGATTTCAGGTTTACAGATTTGTACTTTGGATACAGTTCACTACTTAAGTTATTCTAGCATGCCACCCAACAGGATATTTCAGTAAATAACAATTTAGATAAAAATAAAAATTTCTTGGATTTCTTCTCTTGAGGTGACCTTGATCTCATAATCAAATTGATTTTAATAGCATTGTGCTAAGTATTCAGTATTTTAACAAAGTTGATAAAGGTCAGAGGAGATAAAAGTAATAAATTCCAGTTTCTTAGCGAAGTCTCATTTGCGTTCTGGAATCACTGAGCATGCCGAGATGTTCTTACAGATCTGTTTCAAAATTAGTTCAGATCACAAGAATGTTACTATTAATACAGAGAATTGTTTGAAGATAGAAAAAATACAGTCTTCCTGAATTACACCCAAGACCTGGCCCAAATTTCTTTCATTTACCCGATTTTATATTGTCTAGACAGATTGGGCAATCTGAAAAGCGTATCATAAAAATCAGTGAAAGTCTATATTTGATCCTGAGACCACCCATTGGTCTTACAGACTTACTTTTTAACTAAACTACCAGCAATTAAAGCAAATCTATCAGCTCTGTCGCTTCAAGAGTAGAACATCAACGTGTTTTGAAAACACAGTCAAGATGCTTGCTACAATTTTATTTTTACTTTCCACAAGGGAAAAATTTCCATTCATACCCCAAATCATTAAATCTTTTACTGTATCTCATGCATAAATAATAGTAATTTATTTCCTCTTCTCTGAATTCTTAATTTCTACTCACTAATGTTTTTAGCCTTTCATTTTGCCAGCCTTAGCTCAGGACAGACTTGACTGCTTGGGAGCTATTATCCTGGAACATATGATGTTTATTTCAAATATATGTATTAACTAGGTGAATAGCATTGACTACTTGAGCTCCGACCCTGGCCTTTTTTACCTATTTGTGTACCTTTCTTGATCATTCCATCTCTGTATTTGAGATTTCACTAGTTTTGGCCATATATGTCAGTGTGAGAGAGTATTTATGATCTTGAATTTAGTTCTGAAGGCAGCTAATCCTGTGTATATATAGTGCAGTTAGACTAGCTGATCAAAAGAAAAAGCAACATTAAGCTGTAGCAATCTTTTTTGTTTACTATTGCTTAAATCACTTTAAAATATTATGGATATTGTAATTTTGTCATTTTTTTAATTGAAGGTGTTAAGACTATGTGGTTTTAGGTAATAGATATTAAATGCGTTAATATTTACCTTCTATACAAAAGTATATATTTTGCTCTTACATTAATCATAGAATTGTTGAGGTTGGAAGGGACCTTTAAGATCAAGTCCAACCATTAATCTAACCTGACAAAAAACACTTCTAAACCATGTCCCAAAGTACCATGTTTACCCTTTTTCTTTTT
>VZSZ01003572.1:198197-371235 GCA_013398815.1 Ibidorhyncha struthersii
GCCCCAAGCCTGTAGCGCTGCATGGAGTTGTTGTGACCCAAGTGCAGGACCCGGCACTTGGCCTTGTTGAACCTCATACCGTTGGCCTCAGCCCATCGGTCCAGCCTGTCCCGATCCCTCTGCATATCAACACACCTGCCTAGCTTAGTGTCATCTGCGAACTTACTGAGAGTGCACTCAATCCCCTCGTCCAGGTCATTGATAAAGATGTTAAAGAGAACCGGCCCTAGCACCGAGCCCTGGGGAACACCACTTGTGACCGGCTGCCAACTGGATTTAACTCCATTCACCACCACTCTCTGGGCACGGCCATCCAGCCAGTTTTTTACCCAGCGAAGAGTACACCTGTCCAGGCCATGAGCAGCCAGTTTCTCCAGGAGAATGCTGTGGGAAACAGTGTCAAAAGCTTTGCTAAAATCCAGGTAGATACATCCACAACTTTTCCCTCATCCACTCAGCGGGTCACCTTATCATAGAAGGAGATCAGGTTTGTCAGGCATGAGGCATCATTAAGGCTAGCTTATACTCTGGGAGTGAGTACAGAGAGGAAACTTAGATTCTGGAATGTAGCGCTTCCAAGAAAATCTTTCTTTGAATATATTGAAATGTATAGAAGCTAGACATGGTGTGGTATAGCAGTGAGTCTGCATAATTCATTTGTTTCAGGATAATATACTGCTACTTCAGAGAAAACACAGATAGTCAACAAAAGAAATGCTGATTAGCAAAATAAGACCTGATGTATTTGGCAAGGCCACAGCTGTTCTTTTTTTATAAAGCAATGTTAATAAGGCTAAAGTGATGTAAGAAGAGCAGGTGCTTTGCTCTGATATACAGACCTTACACTGATTTAATTTATCTCAAAGTTATAATATTCTGCAAACACTGTTTTACATAAAGTCCCAGGTGATGCAAGCCATATTCTGTACCACTTCTCAACATCTACAATCTATAATCACACTTAAATTATTGCATTTTTAAAGTGCTCTTACACTGCTACATGAGGCTTAAGAGAAGGTAATGATTCTAGTCCTGAGCTACAGTAGACTTGTTAGATGCTCTTGTCACAAGCACAAACCTGTGCCAGGCAAGTCTGTGGTGTTATGTTTTATGCACTAAAGTATATTCTAATTATATTCACTGTAATCAAGAGTCAGAAGAAGTATTTTTTTTTGCATTGTCTTAGATTTGAGGATACAAAATAGCATTTTAAAGACTTACATTGTTAGCTGTTTTTAGTGATGGTGTTGTTGCTGTTAATGATACAGTTAGCTACTAGTTTCATCACTTGTGAAGGTAAATCAAGTATTTTACAAAGATTTTGGTAAGTCATCTCTGAAGCAAGACACATTTATTTTAATTTTTTGAGATTTTTTTTTTGTTAGGTTCTGTCAGGATTATTTGTTATTTGTCTGCTGTGGAAATTATAGATTCAAAGAGCTGTTACATTAAAGTAGATTCCAAATGTAGATAAAACTTTGCTTTGACAAAATCTTATCTTCCAAATTATATTCTTTTTTTTTTTTTTAAAGCCAGTAAATCCAATTTTTGCTTGAGCCAGGAACACTGAAGCAGAATTTCAAAATACAAAGACAGTGCAGTACTTTGAGTGCAAATACACTGACAATGAGTAATCTCTGTAGCTTAAACTGAGGAAAAGAAAAGTAGAAAATTGGGAAACTGAAAATCAAAATATTGCAAAATCTAATATGAACTGTTATGTTTAAATTAATAGTGAATTACATATACTGGTTTGAATATAACTTTAAACCTTGTTCTGCCCTTTCAGCTTTGTTTCTTTCCCATTTATTTTCTTTTTTTCATGTATTACCTCATATTGTCCTTGTATATCAACATAGTCTGTTCTGTGGCAGCAAGAAACGTCACAAGGTATTTTAAGGTCATCTCTTATTGAACGGTGAATGGCAACATCAAGTAGAGAAAATTCTCTTTAAGCATACATAAAGGAAGGAACCTGAAGGGTTTCAGAGAAACTCTGCATAATATTTGTTTTTGATGGTGAGCTTCAAAATGCATAAAGTTGAAATATAATTGCTATTCAAATAATTAATTTCTTCTTAGTAGTGTTCTTGCCCTTTAAATAATGTTTGGGTTTTTTTAATGTGATGGGGGAAGGAGGAGGGAGGATTTCTAAGTTATTTTAAACTTTGCCAAAATGAACCTTCATTCAGAGTCTTAGAGGAATGGAAATAAGCCCAAATCATTTGGAAATCTTTCTCTGTGGGTTTTTTTTTTTTGGAAAACTGGAAATAACAGTCTGGATGTGCATTGCTCTAGTTATCTAGTATTTTATGCAACTGTTTTTGTTTGCCATTATCTTTTTATGCACTCATAAAAATATGGCTGCCATTATGAAAAAGTGAAGGTAAGAGACGGGATCAAACTGTAGCTAAGATACTTTTAAGATTTCCTTTGATATTTTTTTCTTTCTTACTGAATCACATACTTTAAATGCTTATCTGAAATTTATGTACAGATTTGTAGTTTAGAAAGCATGATGTGTTCTTTATACATTAAATTGCTGAGTTTGTAGTGCACATTAACATTAAGAGACTGAATGTATTAGTTTTACCTCTTGGTTTACCTACACATACTGGAAACTAAATCAAAATTTAACAAAAGTAACCTGGGGGATGGGGGTTTAATGTATATGAAATAAATAGAATAGATTAAATAATCTTTTCTTCCTGTTGTGAATTATGACTTTTTTCTTTAAACCAAGCTAAAGAGCTGGTGTTCTAAGAACTATTGGGTTTGGGGGGTTTGTTTTGTTTTTTTTTTTTTTTTTTTTTTCAGCTGTTGAAATTATGACATAGGAATGTATATAATCACAGTTATACCACAACAGTGCTTTAACACTACATAATAAAGAGAAACTTACAAAGAAAGAGGATCTGTACAACTTTATCAGAACTCCTTGACTTAGCGTGGAAGGCGTTGTCATGCTTTCAGGTTATGTAGTGTTTCCATACCAAGTCAGTATCACCGATTTACAACTATGGGGGAAAAAAACCCCAAACCACCAAAAAACCAACCAAGCAAAAAATCCTCTCACAGGCACTTTCAAGCATGTGGCTTGAATTTAATATTATCCTGAGCAGTACATAACTGAAACATGCTATCTGTCACTCAGTCTTCATTAGGTATAAATAACATTCCCAGGAAACTATTTAATAACTGATAAGATGCCTGTTTAATTAAATAATATGTTGTCTTACAGGAAATGAAACTGAACCAAGAGCTCTGTGGTCCTCCCAATTATTGCCATAGTCAAAGTCATTTTAGTCTAAAATACAGATGAATCATGTTGTAAATTTGAGCAGAAATAAAAAGAAACTTACTATCTAAGTTTTTTAGTATAATGAAGCTCTTGAAATTGAAAAAGTATTTGAAATCTTGCATATTTCCATATTATATATCCAATATCCTCTAAAATTAGACCTAATGTTATGTTTTTGCCTGGGATTTGTCAGGCTGTATTAGAATATGTATTTCAATATAGTTCACTGATATGTTAACAGCTTTTGTATCCTTTCAGCTGACATGCTCTTTGAAACTTTTTTTTTCCCCTAAAGCGAGTGGTAATGATATTGTGTATTTGGACAACTGAAACTGAAATTCTATTTCACTACCAAAATATTTCTCACTTTGAGAAGAGCTTCAGTCATCAGTAAAACCAACTCTTGATGTTGACTAGATACAACAAAATAATTTTAATTACAGCATAGACATTACAAGTGAATCCTTGCAAAAAGGAAAACAAGCTGGTTTTTTTTCTGTATAAAGATGAAATTAACTAAGTGGGTAATTAATGTTTGCAATGTTTTTCTTCTAGTGGCTTAAGTATGACAAATTGCTAGGTTCTAATCAGTTCAATGAACATATTACTCTGATCAGCATCTTCAAGGTATCAACTGACTGTATCTGAAATTCAGCTTTTGTTTCCTTTATTGTTTTGACTGTCTCCTTGATTTTGGTTTCAAAAAATGGGAACTGTGATTGGTATGTTTAAATGCTTTACAGATTTTGTAATTAAAAACACTTTTAACAATTTTTTCCTTAGAGCCAAGCAAGGCAAGCAAATTAACTATATAGTTCATACAGTATCAGGGATTAGAACAATAAGCTATAAAGTGTTTTTTTTTTTCCAAATAACAAGTCTCTCTAATTTAAAAATCCACTTGTAATAATGGGCATTTATATTTGAATCTTCTTTATCGTGGGCAAAGTGAGTCAGTATTTTTCTTGTCTGGGTCTATTATGTCTTTAGGATAAGGTCATAACATAGTCTTGGGCATGATTTGCATACTTTTGCCTGTTTTATAAGGGACTCGTTGCAGGTTATTAAGCACTGTTACTAAACATTGTTGCTGTAAACTATTGTTTTCTTGCTGGACACACACAATATCTGAGTCATAGAGATAATGTACTTGCTCCTTGTTATCTAAAAAAGCAGAAAGGAGAACTAAGGATAAAGCTGGGTCTCCTATTTCTCAGTATAATTTCTTAATTCTAGACCACCTTTCTACTCTAAGAAAATTTTAAGAAAGTTTTTCTAAGAAAAAGTACTTATTTTCCGGTATTGGACCAGCACCTTTGTGCAACGTTGTATACTGCCAGCATGTAAATCTGTTTAACAGAAAGTATTTAAATGTAAAATTTATTCATCATGTTAATTCTTGTTTCACAACTGTAACACTTTTAAGTATAACTTTGTGGGTTTTTTGTTTTTAGTATATATGGTAAATTGAGATACCTGCCACTAGAAAAAGAAACAAAGTACAAAACCAAGAAACCAAGAAACACATTCATTGAAATATATATGTACTTTATGCATACATACATATGCATCAATGTATGTTGTACATACTTCAGTTGCCTGGACAAAAAGTTTGTCTTTCTGGTTTTTGACTACAGCTGATGACTTGGCCATAAAAACATTACTTTCTTTATTAGTTGGAAGCTCTATGAACAGCATTTTCTGAAAAGAGCATTTGAATGTTGTATGTAGTGAAAAACATTTCCATTTGCCAAGTCAAATGACCAGACAGTATGCCACTTCTTACAAGATACTGTATCAAATGGAAAATCCTAATGAAAGGAATCTTATTCTAATGGAACATGCTTAAAATCCATGGAGCACACTTTTATTAAGGAAGAGTTTGAAGGACAGAATTAACTTAGCACATTCTTGAGTTTAATGCAAAGATTGTAAAATTGCCAAAATATTGTTTTATAATTTCAGAAAGTGAAGAAGTTACTGTTTTAAAAAATATAACCAAAACTTTTTGTCCCTCAGTAGTAATGTACTCTATGAAGTGCAGTATCACTTCTTGTACAGTTACTGTAGTTATGCCTTTGAAACACATTCTTCAGCACAGTATTTTGGCTCCCGTTACCTTGTTAAGAAATGCTGTCACTTTCAAGGAGATTACCTCCTTGAGGTGGGACAATGCCAAGGAGGCAGTGTTGTGGACGGTAAACGACATTTTTTGCAAATAACAGAAAAGATGGAGTTTGATTCACTTCTTGGGGAAGGCACTGTGGTGGCTTTTAGCGCAAGCAATGATGGTTTCCAGAGACCTTGAATGAAAGCACCCTCCTGCGAAGTACTCCAGTCCTAGGATGCTGTCAGTAAAAGTATGCTTTATAAGTTGTAGCTAATGCTTAGTGGTCATATGTCTGAAGTAGTATCAAATAAAGGTAAAATGCTGAGATACAAAGACTGTACTGCTTAGTCTGAATAAAATTTAATAGAACAGAATCATTATTCTGTATTTTGCCCATCTTTCTCCTTTTAGGTTGATTTTTCTTTTTCTTTTGAGGCATTCATAAAGATTTAATCCATGTTGAAAAGTGAGATTATCAATTTAAAGAGTTTGTGCCTGGCTTTATTACCTCTTTACAATCTCATTCCGTATTAATTTCTTAAGGTAAGAGATTGTTAAGAACTGGACATAATCTAAAAAAGTAATTTTAAAATGCAAACAACTTTGAAGGAAAAAAGTCTTTTACTTTTTTTTGCATAAAGAGCAATGAAACAAGCTTAACGCTCAGTTTACAGGAGAAAATGTAGGTAATACTTTACTTTAGAATACATAGACTCCATTATTGCGTTTGTGTACCAGTATATCTACATATACATATGTATATGTATGTATGCTGTCACATAAGCATTTAATTGCATGAAGAACTGTTAAACTGAGTAGTTTCATTTAGATGTCTGTCCTCCTATTTTGAGTTGTTGAACACAACTAAAGGTACACTAGCAAATACATATGTAGAATCCAAGGAGAGGTATAGTGGGAATAGCAGTAGTATTAGTTAAGAAAGAGAGGAGATTGGGGATATTTTGAGATAAGTAGGAAAAAAGGAGATTTCCTTCAAAAGATAATATCATTGCTCTAAAGAAAGAAGCTTTTTCATAATTGTCACTGTTTTACAATTTATCAACAGGAGAGATGGTAAAAAGTCTACATAACTCAAACTGTCAGAGGCTGAGAAAGTCTTTTGCCTTTCAAGTCCTTGAATACATGCCCAGATCAGGCTAAGGAAGGATGTAGGTTCTGCCATGATCTTAGAGCTGTTTGGTGATCCACAGTTTCCCTATCAAGTTGTGCATGAATATTACAAATTGTTATTTTTACCAGGAGCATATTTAAATTGACAGAGAACTTAGTTTTTTAGATGCCTTGCTTCTGTCAACACACAAGATATGTGATGGAACTTGAAGGAAGTTTGCATTGCATAGCTTCATGTCATCCTTGTTTTCAAGGAAGGAAGGGACTTCCTTTTCCAAGGCTGCTGAGCTTTTCAAGTGTATTAAAGGGATTGTAAGTATGTTGGGCTATGTTTTATTATTAAAGTGGTTTCTTAAGTGAGAGTGGAATGTAAGTATTCTACTATATGCATGCTCATTCTTAAAAGCTTCATTCTTGGACGATAAGACTCATACACAGACTGGTTTAATGATGTTATGCCATGGACTTTTCATGTATTACAGCGAAACACATGCTGCTAGGAAACAACAGAGTGGGATTAAGATCTAACCTTTAAGGTTGGAATGTTTCTCACTTACTGCAAAAATATTTCAAATCTGAGAAGATCAAAATATTCTATCCTTCCTGATATATGTAACTTATATACATTGTGTATATAGTATAACATCTCCAGGCTGCCTTCTGACATTGTGGAATATTTCATTGTGAGGGAAATAAAAACTGGAAGCGTCCTAAGATTTATTTTTTGGCTGTTGTAAAAGTCTAATGTGTTTACCATACACTGCAACTGAAACTCCTATCTTGATCTGGTTTTAAAACACTTCAGACTCTGATTTCTAAAATAGCTTGATTAAAGAAACATAACTACTTTGCAGTCTTGTTATAATGAACAGATTGTGCATGTTATGGAAGGAATTTTGATTTCCAAAGAATTATTTATAATAAAACCAGTATTATTACTCTTAAATGATGAAAATTGTCATCTTTAGTGTGATTGAGAGTCAGTAGTATGACTATACAGGTCATTCAGCTATACCATTATGCATTTTTAATGTGTTAACCTGTTGTTATCATAAGAATGGGAGTTAATGTAAAATATTTATAGTTCACAGAGTTAGAATTTATTCTGTCGAGTACCATTTAGGGAAATAATAAGTATGATTTAATTTGAGCATTTTATTTGTTGCTACTAATCTTGTATAGTTCTTGAAATTAATTTCTCTTTTTGTTGATTAGGAATTAAATACTGCAAGTTGATGATTTGCTAGCATGTAATAATCTAATTTACATGAGTAGTACCATTACTGTATTGGGCAGATCCATTAACTACTCATGCTGCATCTGGGTTTGGAAGAAATGTTGGTAATCATAGTGTCAGTTCACTGATAACAGATACCAGCTGTAATCAGGGCATTTTTACAGAGCTGTGTAAGAAGTATGGGGTCATCAGAAGCTGTGTAGCTTCTTCCTCCATCTGAATCGCCAATATGACTGCACAATTTTATGTCTCCAGGTCAAGACAAAGCAATGTCAGGTCTCTTGTATCTTCAACTTCGTTGCATATGTTCTGTTTTCTTTTGATGTGGTGCATGTGTAGACTAGCTGCAAGTTGCACATCTGACACATCTGTTCGTTTTCCTGACCCTTGCTCTTAATCTGGGGCCTGTAGGAGAGAACTCTGTTTTCTTGACTTAAGTAAATTGTGTTAAAGACTTTGTTTGCACTGTCTCAGCAAAGCAAACAAGATCCAACAGAAACAGTTTATTACAGAAGTTCTAATAGTGTTGTCCGTCAGCCTAAGCATGCTAATTTGCTAGTATATAAAATACACATCAAGAAAGCAGCAGGACAGACATTTACAAGACACAATAGAAGTTCTTATTCAATAGGGAAAAAATCTCAGTAACTGATAAAATTAGTCCTTTGGGAGAAATGAACTTTGAGGATCAAATGTGTATAGGTGAAGCACAGTTGTGTGTTGCACTGTGGCGTTATACTATGTGTTTGAAAAAAAAGGGCTGGAAAAGATGCTGTCAGAAAGCTTGATATAGTCAGAGAAACCTAGCATAATTAATTTCAAAGATTATTTTGAAACTGAAAGTTGTCTATGATTTGTATTTTATTTTCATTGTTAGTTCTGTAGATTCTTATACAGAAAAAAAAATCTGGTCCTTATGTTGACTAAAAGCCCTTTTGAAATAAATATACTGGCAGCAAAAATAAAACGTTGCAGCAAAGTGAAATTATAGTAGACAAAGGGGAAAAAAATACAGAATCCACAGAAAAGGATGCAAAATTTTGAGTAAGAGGCATAAAACAGTTTCTGAAAAGCAAAACCAACTTTTCATTTCGATTATTTTCTTGTTTTCTGAAAAAAGGTTAGAACCCTATTTTCACAGTGCAAAACATTCTTTTTAGAGCTAGGGCTTAAACTTTTGCTTTTAGGCTCAGAAGCTTTAATTTGCTGTCATGTTTTGTCTTATGCAACATAAAAAACACAAGGGAGGAGAAATTTAGCCATTTATTAAGATTGCTAAAGGATATAAAAATCTTACGTAAAACATATGAATTTTCAACACTGGGCACACTTTCTGAGAGACTATTTTTTTGTAGCGAGTCCTCAAGATGCATGAACAGATCAATGCACGTTTTAACCTATGTCTCATAACAGTTATACCCTTCAGGGGCATATCCAGTGAGGCACACTTACTATTTGTTTGGTACCGCTCCATTCCTGGCACTGCTGAGAATTCATTCCTAACCTAGGAGATGATGCCCCAGCTATTAAAAGCACTTTCTAGGTTTCTGTTTGTCAATATACTTTATAAAGTATGCTACCAGAGGCATTTATCATAAAAATCATATCAAACAGTTTTTCAGCTTTGCAAACTTCAGTTCATTCCTAGCATTTTGTTGAGACTAAACAGACACACAAATGTGATGTAAATAGGTGCAAGCAAGAATTAGGTGTGTACGATATACAATGTGTTTGCCCATTTACAGTGTCTTTTTTGTGGGATTCTGACAGAATCATTTTGCTGCTTCTTTGCTAAATGTTAATTGAATGTCTCTACCTGTAGAAATTATGTAGTGTTGGGAGAATGGGGTAAGCAACTCTATAATAAACATAACTCATTTGCAGCTCTTGTGAACCTCGTAATAAGTTTTACAATGTCTGTGTGTAACAAATAAAATTTTATAGTACTTTTATTATACTGCTCAAACTGGATATTCATTTCTCCATGTAATCCCCATTCTGAGACTAATGTCCTCTTTTTAGGCAGTGAAAACAGCAGTGTAAATTTGGTTTTGTTCTGATCAGTCTCTAGGAATTAGATTGATCAGAAATAAAAAGTCAAGTGTCAGTTGAAAATGGCATATACTCCACTGCACAAGAGAAAACCAAAGCTCTGGCGTTACTATTCAGTTTGTTAAATTGGGAAAAACAATTTATGTTTATATCCCTCGTGCATGAGATGCAATGGCTGACTTAAATGTTTAATATCATTGTCCTCTTAATATTCTTTTCTCTTTAAAAGTATAGGAAATTTTTTTCCTCAAATCTATGTGTTAAATGTTTTTCTCTGAAAAATTTACTAGAATTATTATACTGTAGATTTTTTGCACATGGCTACGTGGCGGGAATAATGAGTTATTGCATTTATATATTAGAATTTTCAAAATAAGGGAAATTTCCCGCTTAGGGAAAGTGAAATGGTTGCAAGTCACTGAAAGTTAAAATGTTTACCACTGAGTTGGTAAGTCTCATTTGTATATCATCAGTTAACCATGGGACAGTACAACAACAGGATTGTCCCAGCAAGGAAGAAACCCAAAGCTTAACTACAGCTGAGAAGTTTAGGAACAAGAGTTACTGTTGCGGTTTTCTTCATAATTGCCAGCTTACAGTTTCTTGCATCTTCCTCTAAAGCATGTGTGGGGAGATGGGGTGTTGTATAACTGCTGGGTGCGTTACACTGTGGTTACTAATATTTGTCGAATTACAAAGAAGGAACTTCTGTAAATTTAGGGAAGTTCTCTGTTTTGCAACACGACATGCTGACCTCTGTGAGTGTGTATGCTTGTTTGAAGTAACTATTTTCTTAGAACCTGTTTGGGTCTTAGTGATACATAGAGCCACCTAGTAGAATTAAAAGCTTTCTTACAGCATTTATCAAGGACTGAATCCCACAGAGCTATAACTTTTTTGTGTGCTTTACTCTTCTAACAGTTTATTAAAATGCCCAAGCTGCTAAAAGATCCCTTTTTTCTGAGATTGGTAGAGAAACTTAATTTCAGAACGGGTATCTTTCAGCTTCCTGTGTTATCTGCTGTCCTTTGCTGCGAACGAATGTTGCAAATGGATTGTTTAGCTCTGATCTTCAAACAGCCCAATTAGGGAATACACTTCCAAGCTCCAAAGAATTACTAGTCTCAAGTACCAAGTGTCCTTGCCTAGAAAAGCTTTCTGTTTTGCAGCTGACGGCCTCCTTAAGTTTGCCCAGTTAGTTAAATTCAGATGAGTTGACCTAGCTGCTTCAAAAAACTCGATACCCTTAATCTTTGCCCCTTCCTTAGCTGTTGGGTCCAAGATCAGTTCTGTGTATTTTTGCATTAAGATATGCAGCTGCCTTTCAGATGTAGCCAAAAGGAAATTTGCTGATATGCATAAATATGGTTGGGATGATAAACATCAAAAAAAGAAAAGCCTAGGATATTAAGACAGAGAACTCGCCGAAGAAAGCGGCATTCAATTTCCTGTTTTGTCATTTATATATGACATACCATAATTTTTATGTAGCCGCTATGCCCATAAACATATCAACACAATTTTCTGAAACAAGAAATGACAAATTATCTTTTCAGGCTTGCACTTGGTGAATGAAAACAAATTAAGTTTCAATTTCTTTCTGTGTACTTCTGGAAGATTTTATTCATCATCAGAAGGGAAATGTTTCTCCATTCAGGAGAGAATTGTAACAATTATGTATTGTATGCAGTGACAAAACAAAACATTCAACTGTATTTTCAAAATGTCAGCTATTCTGAAGACCTCACTTTGAGAACATTTCTTACTGTATTTTTTTATATAAAGCTGATTTTTTTTTTCCTCTTTTTCCAGGTTATTTAATAAGGTTTATAATCAAAACTATGGGAGAAAAAGCTGTTGGTTGGCTTGGGTAGGTCTGTGCTACAGACAGATATGATTACAGCTCACACACACAAATCCAAAATAATCATCAGTTAGTGGGTCAGACTGCAGTTGTCCATTCACCTGAGCCATTCGATGTCTTGCTACAGACAAAAGGTCAAATTCTTGCTTTTGGTTCTCTCACTCCCATCTGTGCTACTTGCTCCTTCCCTAATTTCATGTCTGCTCCTCTTGGCACCCCTCTATAACCATACTTTACTCTCTAATAACCACATAGCGCTCTTTGTGGGTTTTGCCAGCATAGACTGTTCTCGTTGTCATGAACTAAACTGACCCTTGTGGAGGTCCAGGTCCAGTGTTTTTGCCAGGACAAAGTAAGCAAGAGCAATGCACAACCAGAGGCAGGGAGCAATGTGGCCGCTGGACCTCTCAGCAAATGCAATCTGTGATGTCATCTGACAACATCTGGTGGAACTGGATCACTTAATGCAAGGACCGTTTCAGCTGGCGTCGCACTAGCTTCTGTGGGACATGAAGTAGGAGTAATTACACAGTCATTAGTACCCAAACTAGCTTATTTAAAGCTAACTGCTTTACGTAAAGCACTTCACTGTAGTATAAATGTACTATTAGACTCTTAGGGTAAAAGTTTGCTGGCTTCTCCTCTCAGCCTCTTGCAAAATTTGAAGTGTTTATTCATTAGCATTGTGGGTTAGATTTTTTTTTTTTTAAATTGGTTCCAAAGATTTATTTATAATAGGAATATTTTTGCCTGCATTCTGGTACTAGTTAGCAATGTTACTGCTGCATGAGTAATCAACACCTATATAGATGATAACATTAATGTCTCCTAGTAGAATCAAGTCATTAATGAAACACTGGCATTGAGGCCTTAGAAGCATTGATACTCTTCACAAAATGCTCGGTGGTGGTAATTCAGCAAGGAAATGGTATCTGTGCCTACTTACAATTGAGTGATTCACAGTCAACAACAGGTTGCTGAATGGAAAAGCAAAAACTTAACATGTTTATTCGCATACCCGGGTCTGGACCTTTTTGTGGTGTATGTAAGATCATATTTACTCTGTTGCAGATGATAGAATTCTGTACAAACTGTGATTAAATCTTTTTTTTTTTTAAAGAGTGGCTACACCTACTCAAAGAGAATCTTGAAATCCTTGCAGTTGAACCTTTTCAAGATAGTACCAAACCCAGGTATAAGATGTGGACTTCTTTTGAAGTGCTGTTGTTTATCTTGACTGATATTTTTCATCTAGAGAAGATTCTGCTTCTCGCATGCTGTCAAATTCACATTCATGCAACACTTCAGAAGAAAAAGCAGTTGGACTATTTTAGAGATGATGATGTCAGTATGGTTTCTAACAACTATTTACTAACTTGATTTACAGCATCTTCAGCTAGCATGCTTTTGAAACAATGAAAATATTCTTTTTAAACCTTTGCAGGGACTTAGGCTTTTTCACCCAAATAAAAAAATGTTATCTTTAAAAAAAGTTGAAAAAGCCACAGAACTCAAAATGACCAGTAACTGCTGGTTACTGTTGCACGTTACTATTCTTCTTTCTTATATAGTAAACCTGGGAGACCAGTATCAGAGGGCTCTCTTTTGGCACAATGCGTTCTATTTGGTCTTTTGTTCAATTACTCCAGACAATGTCTTCTTGCGTCTCTCGGTCACTAAATGCTACTGAGTAGATTGTTGCAAAAAGCCAGTGAAGCAGATTTTTTTTTTCCCATTCACATCAACATTTGCATTGTGACTTGTGTTTTCTTTGAGTTTCTTGAGCGTTAAAATAATTTCAAAGTTCAGTGGATCTCAATGATCCCCTCAATTATCTTCATTTTTAGGGGTTTTAATCTTATTATTTCCTCATAAGAAACTCTGCATAGAATCTCTGCATAACTGAAAAGATACTTCTGTGATTGTAGTCAAGCCAGGCCAATCTAAGGATAGTATAAAAGAGTAGGAGTCTTTATATTTGGATAGATATTTCAGTAAATAGTAGCCAAAAGAAAAGCATTGCAAATACTCCAAATCAAGTGTTTCTTTTCAAATACCAAGTGTATGTATATTTTTGATAAGCAATATGAAGTTTGAAACTCCTTTCTCTGGTACTGAAACTCAAAAAAATAATTTGATGGTACTAAGAATTTTGCTTGCCATGAAGAAAGTTCATCTTGCACTTAAAAAGTTTTCCATCTTTTTATCTGCAACTATGTCTGCAAGATGTAACCCAGAAGCTACAACGACTAGAAGAATTTCACAGTTGTTCTTGTTTGAGGTTTGGATTTTGTGTTGACTGGAATTGTTAAAGTGCAGTTACAGGGCAATATTCCTTAGCTCACTCAAGAGGTGCGTAGGCAGTAAGAATGCTGGGTATTCCTGCTATATTCTATCAGTTTTTCGTCCTTGACTTGAACATGTTAAATGGGGAAAAAAAAAAAAAAAGCGATACTGACGCTTTAGCCTTCTGGTTTGTGTAATCACTGGCATCTGTATTAAGGTTACTGTGGTGACTGTTGACAGATATAATTTTACACAGGACATAAAGAATGTTACAAGATGGGATTGAGTAGCTGTTATTACTGGTTTGTTTTTTTTATTGTTTGAATCACTGATTTGAGGATAGGTTCAACCAATGACTGTATGACTAATTTTTAATTTTGCAGCCACCTTCTGGTTACTGCAAATCTATGGATGTAGTTTTTATGTGTAGATATTTAATTTGTAGTCAGGAAATGACAGCATCCTGAAACTCCAAACTGTTTTCAAAAAAGCCAACCAAAGTACTCATTAAAAAGAATTGAAAAAAATTTAAATTTTGACAACTGCATTCTTGGTATCTTCTATGTCCCATTTTAATAGTCATGGCAAAAGCCATGCCTTTCGGATAAACTTTTGCTTTACTGTATCAATTTTCCATGGTTTTGTTCTGATTTTTTTTTTTCATTGTATGATTCTTGACACCTGTAGTTGTCTTCAGACAAGAAACTACTTCTTTCTGTTGAAATTATTAATTTATTGAGAAATATATATATTAAAATTTTAATAATTCATTAAATAGAGGCTTAAAGAGAACTTTAGCCCATTGTGATTTTCTGTGTCAGTAGAATCATGGCTTAGTAAAGGCTTCAAATAAGAAAAGCTATTGTGGTGTCATCCTACAGCAGATGTAACAGATTAAGGTCTTTAGTGCAAGGACACTGTCTCACATAGGAAACTTAATATTTCCTGCTGAGGAAAAGTGGCTGCTTGGGATCGAGGCAAGTTGGTTGATTAATGAGGCTGCCAAAAGCTGCAATACAGGTGGTCTGACTTCATATGCTTTTATGTCTCTCTAGGGAAAAGTTGAGCAAATAGCATTTTGCAAACAGGTGGTTTTCTGTAGCTCTTCAATGGTGGCTCACCAGTTTCTCAGTGTGCCTGTGAGTTAATAGCTATATGCTGCTGTCTCAGCTGTGTTGATTTTGGTGTACCATCTTGCTAGATTCTAGAGACCCTGAATTCTATTCTGGCTGGAATTCATCTTGCTTATTTGGACACTACTACAGAGAACAAGCAATGTCTGGGACACCACCTCTGAATTTATAACAGCGGTAGCTGTTTAGAGAAGACATTCATAGCTCTAGATGAGAGATCTCCATAAAGATTTGCACTGCTGTGTGTATGGGTTCCTTTTCCCAATACAAAGATGTGTTTGGCACTCCTCATGAAGATTAGTTGGTACGCATCGCTAATGACTCAAGAGCCACAGTAAGGTCTCTAGTTATGGTAAACTGCACCTAGGAGAGCCTCTCTCTGAATAATATGCCGCAGATACTTGTTCTGTCCCTCTACTGTAAATTCCTCTAGCCCTTTCTCCTCTTCCTCTTATAGACATCATTCTCATTAGACCTTGCTTTTACTTGAAGCTTGCTTATTGTTTTCTCTTGATTCATGTGCCTTAAAGTATGCAGCTTGCCATACAAGGAGAAGGAATTTCAGAGTAACAAAGACTAAGAAAACATGTTGGATTTAAGAAAATTGAATACCTCTATTGAAAAAATTTTTTTCGAATTCTGTCAGCCACAGTCTGCTCACTCCAAAAGTCAGATTGTGCTTGAGTTCTTTATCTAGAGCACTAGTGTCCAAACTGTTTTTGATTGCATACCTGTATCAGAAAAAAAATTTGAGCATGCACACCTAATATGTGTATTTATTTATTGATAAGTTATATGCTTGTACTGCTGTACTGATATGCACATTATAAAAGATACACAAAAATAGAAATTAGAAAAGGATGAGATAAAGTTGAAATAAACACTTCTAAAAATATTTTGTATTTTATTTATCAACAGTACAAAAAATACTTTCTTCCCACACAGCAGTGGATTGTCTTGACACCCAACTTTGGAGACCATTGAGCTAGAAGACTATTATTCTGTGCCTTGATAATGTTTTCATAATGGAACCATCTTTGATTCAGAATAAGAAAACGGTTTTATTTTATCACTTCTGATTTGTCCATGTCACTGAGTGTTTCTTAGTGAAACTTGCTGGAACTTACTAAAGTAAGTATTTACTTACTTACTGTAGTAAGTATTTGACTAGAAAGGTCCCTGGAGTGTTGTTTGGAATCCTCTATAGCATGTCTGGTGGTACACAAGCGTCATTCAAAGGAAAACTGCTGCTGTTGAAGATATGTTGAGCATGTATATATTCACAACCCTCTCTCTTGCGCTTCCTGCAGCATCTCTCCATTGAGAATCAATATGGTCCAAAGCAAATACGGTAGACATAATTTAGCATCTCTCAGCTCTTAAGTTAAGGAATTGCGAAGACAAAATGAAATTTTGTGCAGTTATCACCTTTTGCATTTATAAGAATCTTTTGCATGGATTTCAATGCACTTTAAGCCTCACATCAGCTCTGTGAAGATAGGAAAATATTTTCTTTAGCCAGTTTTAAATGAAGCACAGAAAATTAACCAAGAAGATACTAACGTGAGTGGGAGAGCCAGGAATAGAACTGAAGAGTCTTACGTAAGCATTAGAAAAAAAATATTCTCATTCTTTTGATAGAGACCTCTCTTTAAAATGCATAAGTAGCATATTGGAACCTATAAATTTTTGTTTAGTAATCTTGTAGTATAGTTTTCTGAATTCATTTATTTTGTATTCCAGACAAACTAATCCAACCCGAGCATATTTTGACTGTAGAATGGGTTATAGCAACTCTTCATCATATCTTGTATACTGAAAATGTGTATGTGAAAGTACTCTTGTACTTTTGAATACATTGTAAGACCACCAGAGTAACAGTTCAGATAACAGAGGGGTTAGAGCTGATGAGGAGGATTTGGGACAGCTTCTTGGGACAAATAAAAGGTTAGAAGAGTTTTTCTAAATGAAGTGTGGAAGATAGTTCACTTCTGAGTATCTGCATCGAGGATGAATCAAGAAAAATAAGGAAATAGTAAAGAGAAATAATGGTGTGAAACATAAGGAAGAATTACTGAAGGAAATAAATTAGAAGCAAGATTTATACATGTAAAGTAGGCTTTGACAGTCCAGGCATCATGTTTAAAACAAAAGGAAGCGTTTTTTTACACAGTACATACTTCAATTGTAGAAACTCATTGTTGCAAAATGTTCTGGCATCCAAAACAACAAATAGGTTCCATAGTCAAGTTTCATGGAGGTCAGATAGCTCATGGATGGTCCAGATGCTGTCCTTTTTCTTAGGAATTCTCTCAGCTGCTCATTGCTGGAAGCTGCCATTACATTAAATAACATTACTTTTTTTATTCTGCTGTCTTAATATCCACTTGTGCTCACTGTCTGACGTGGGATGTTGGCTGCATGATTTTAGACCTGACCGAGTAAGATACCAGTAATTCCTAAAAAGTTTCCTAAAAGTCACGAGCGCAACTTGAACAGAAAATTACCTGAGAAAAGAAGGTTGCACTTCTCTGTTGTCCCTCACACCTGCCAAATGGTTGCATTTCCCTTCTGTATGTTATCCTTTCCTTTTCCCAGAAGTGATTAGCTTCTTTGCAAATAAGGAAATATAGAGCAGGCCAGGACTGGAGATGTGAACATTTAAAAGTTGTGCTAAAAAATATCAAAGCTGCCTAAGTCTCAGGGAACAGAAAGAAAACATGGTATTTTCTGTTTCCTGCATAGCAGTAAGTCTCTTAGGGAATCTACGCAGTGAACTGTTTCCTTCTCTCTTAGCTTCAGATGCTTTATTTTCTATTCTCTCTTGTGATTGTGGGTGCTGTTTCAGGTTAATGCAAACAAATGCACCACTGTAGGTTTAAGAATCTGCTTTGAAGTTCCATGGCAAAAATAAAAGTATATACCTAAAAGGTATCAAAATAATGATTCATTTAAAAAACTTTGAAGTTTTGTGTAAAGTATATTCTTTTGAAATACTTACTGTGTTACTTACTAAAGACTACAGCAGCTATTAAGTTGCTGGAATTTATAACGGCAAAGAATATGGCAAAAGGGAATCCCTTTTTTAAAATGGTATTCCTTTGAGCTTTGGAGGTCTTTTTACATGTGGATGAGAAAACTATTGATTTCTATACAGATAAACAGCTGTTTCATTCTTGGTGGTGATGAGCACTGCATTGATTGCAGTGGTGGTAACTGAATTATAATCTTTAAAGATAGTAGAATGTGCTCAGTGCTAATATAACAGTTGATAATGGTCTAGAAAGCTTTAATCAGTATTAAAAATCACTTGAGACTTTTTTGGTTTAGCAGAAGTTACAAATAGAAAATGCAGTGACCATGGAGTTTGGCCATGAAAACTATTAAGCGTCTGAGTACCATTTGAAAAAAAAAAACAAAAAAAAAACCAAAAAAAAAAACAAAAACCAAACCAAACCCACACTTCTGAGACTTCTCCCTACTTTATCTTCATTCACTAAACCTATGAATGTGGTGGGGATGAAACTAGCAGGACAGAAATATTGTGTATCTTAGAGATACTGTATGTTGTAGTCAAGCCAAACAGTGTAGCCTTTGACTTCGGAGATTTATTTATTTTTTTAAAATCTTGCTTGGGATTACATAAATGCATTCTGAAATGCTCATAATTTATGGGCTCTGTTCTACACTAGCAAAAATTAAGTTTCTAGGAAATATCTATTTCTCTAGAGCTTTTTTAAGATAATAACATGTTTATGTAGAAATTCCCTTAATGGCTTACGTGCATGGCCAGTACTGTTTCAATCAGAGCAGTTTGAAGCGAGTCCCGGTACTGTTTTACATCTCAGTTATTTTTGTGCCAGGGTGATTTGTGGTGTCTGGCCTGACTGTACAAAGGTCTGGCCTCACTGAAACACCTTTCAGTACTGAGTGTTTCTGGACCATGACTGTTGTCACGGTACTGTGAGGCCATTCACCAGAATCATACTAACGCAGGGCAAAATTGCAGTTGTTCTGTCTCTACTAGCTGTGACTATATTTATTCTGAAACATTTTGCTTAAACTGGTTCAGTTAGAAACAGCTTAATTCACCCCCCCAAATAGGGCCTTCATGTCAGATTCATTGTGTGAAGGGAAAAACTTGTAAGTGGTATAATATGTGATTAACCTTTGCTATGTAGGCATGTGCAAGATAAGTAATTTCTAGCTAAGAGAAACTGGTTTATTCAGCTGCTTGAAAATTCCTTCAGACATGATGGAAACCTGCTTGGCTGCCTTGTACATCTACAGGAATGCTGCAGTATCTGTTCAGTAGCTTTGTGGGAAACATCTCCAAACGATGACTGAAAGCCATGGGATGTGTATTTGAAGTGAGGATAGGAAAGACTTGAAATAAATATACTGCAATTTTTGAACGAAGCAAATTTAAAGATAAAATGCTGAGGGTATCTAAGTGATTTATCAAGAGCTTGCCATAAGCTTGTGTAACATAAACCCTAAATTTCTAGGGTTCCAAACTTTGGGAAATCAAAAATGGTTTTATTAATGTATAGCTCAAAGCCCTGGCTTGTGTTTTGGAGAAGAACTGTTCTTAGCTCGATGATTCAAAAGATACGTTGACACTTTTTGTCCAAACTGCCATTCTTTTCCTGTCATAACCTGGATTTCTTGTTTTAATGCCACGTGGTAGCAGTATTTTTTGTGCTATATGAGTTGCTATATAGTATCCTGTGTGATCTGCAGCTGCTTCAGAGGGGTGGGAGTCTTGAGTCAGATCTGGTGGCAGCTTGCAGGTGTCTTGGATCATTTACAGCAGATTAGCTATGTTTGCAGAACTGAAGTGAAATTGTCAACTTCAGAGTAATCTGAATCACATTTTAGAGTTTTTGACTATATGTCTAGATATCTGGGACTATAAGAACTGATTTTGTCTACAGTCCTGTACTTGTGCATTCCTCTTTGCAAGAACAAGTTGTGAATTGGCAGGTACCAAATCTAAATTCTTAGTGGTGAATATACTAACCTGGTATTGATCCAGATTGCTGACTTTTCTCTGGTACTTCAATCTTCGCAGAGAATGTGAAGCAGAATGTGGTCTAGCACTATCTTCAGTTTCTGGGAGGTCATGCAGTATTTAAAATCCAGTTCCTACTTAATGAGTGAAGGCTGTTCAGTGTTCTTCCTGAAATAAATACATAGTTTTTAATTCAGATTCTTGAAGTTGCTTGCTCTACTGCAGGTAATATAAGTCAATGTCCTGTTTCCCAACTTTGTTACTCACAGCCCAGGGGTAAAGGAGTTGAACTGCTTTTTAACATTCTCGAGTTAGTTATTGGTACATTAATGGGTCAGCTAGGACAAATAAGAGAGTACAGTTGTATTTTACTCATTCCAGTCAATCAATATCTGCTCCTAAATCTATTTTCTGTTACTTTTCACCAGCAGTGAAAATTACAACTGGAGTGTGTGTGTGAAAAGTCTCTCTGAATACCTGCATACCATTTTTCCTCCCTTATATGAGAGTTATGATGGAATAGAAAATCTTCATCTCCAGGTTAATATTTGCAGTATTTTGCAACATACTATGTTGTTTCAGTGACAGGCAAACTGCAAAAGATAATGATTCTTGTGGAATGCTTTAAATCATAACCTGTTTATTCCCTGGAAGTTTGATCAGATAAATCTAAGCTGCTGTGCTATAACTGCAAGGACACTCAGTCGGTGTTCACTGACCCGTAGCTAAATGAGATAGAAACCTTAGACAATTTGGAGTTTAACCACTGTAAATAAATAATTTTTTTTAAACTCCACAACAGTATGATCGCTAATTTTGCAGGCAATATCCTGAACTTGCTATTGATTTTGAGCAGTATCAAACTGCTTAAACATATTTGATTTTTTGAATAGTTTTAGCATATTTTATATGAAAAAAGGAAATATGTTGACAAATATGTTTATTTCTAAAAGTAATTTCTCTTGTTGCCTTTTTCCATTTATTATTCATCTTTTGGAAACAATTCTCAATGCCTGAAGGTGCCTTTGTAATTCTTTTTCATTAATGCTGATTTTTCTAGACAATCTATAAATTGATGTGTACTGCGCCCCATGAGAATAGTGATATATTGCTTTGAACAAGAACCCTGTGGTTACATTAGGCCTTGAAAGATGATCATAGCAGGATTGTTCACAAATGCAGAAACTCATGGCACTGTGCAACTTCCCTTAAGAAAGAAAGTTATAATTAAAGAAACTCAGAGGCTGTTCACAGAATGAACGAAAGGAGCCTTTGCTAGGGCTAGTGACCATCTTTGCTATATTACAGTCACAATGCATTCTCTATCTTAAATTTATTGTAACATTATTTTCTGGCACTGAATATATAAAGTGTGTTTGCACAAGAAATTAATTATGGGAAATGTTTTACGAATTATAAAATATTGACAACTTTTGAAACCAATTAAGCAAAGATATTATGTCATTATAAATATCAATGTTTAAAAGAATGATACTATATTTTTATGGGACTTTTTGTAAAGTTGTTTAATATGTATTGCTTTAATTATGTTATTATTTTGTTTGTTTTAGCTTTGGAGAAAACATACTATTATTTTAGATGGAGTACTAAATGGAACCATCAGTTTAAATGCAGAACTTTGTTCTTAAATATACGGTCATAAAGGGTGACTCTGTAAAGTGGGTGTATATTGTCAGTGAAATAACACCACTTTAATACCCACCTGCCCTTCTGGGGACAGTTTTATGAAGCATCCTGCAGGACAGCCAATTTAGGCAGTGGTATAAGAAAGTAAACAGATTCTAGATATCCCTAATTTCAGATGCAGAACTTCCAAATATAGAGACTGTTAGCAGAAATTAGCATAACTTACCTATATTTATAAAAGGCCTTTGAAAAGAACCTTTTAATAACATATTTTTCACTTAGAACAATTGTGTCTGTACAACAGAATCTTAAATATTGCATTAGAATGAAAATAACGCAAAGTGAAATATAAGAATCTTTTTTTGGTTAGATGGAACATGGGGAAGAATCTTTCATTTCCCATCCCTTTCTTATAGACTTATTCTTCCCTCCTCATTTTTTTTTTTTTTAAAGATAGTATTACAATACTAATTTTTACCAACTCATTTACAATACTGGAATATACCCAAGGAAAACATAGAGGGCAGCCACTTTCCAAACCCAAATTCTCACACTAAGTAATGTTGATGGCAGTGCATTTAGCTACAGTAATTTATATGGCAGTTGAGTCACTGTACTGGAAAGCATACCAAAGAATAATACAGAAAAACATGACTGTGCCAAAAGAAAGTGAAGAACCAGTAATTTTCTTAATTTTAAGAAAGGATTTGGAAAAAAATGCATAGAAGTTAGGAAGAAAGAACAGCAAGTCAACCTCTCTGCTTGTGAAAGAAATAACTAAAACTTTGTGCATGTTATCTGCATGGCTTTTGAAGGACTGGTGCCTGAAAATAGGTCTCAAATAATCTGTGTGTAGTCAGAAACGGATAATAAACTATGAGAAAAGAGGTAACAGGTTTAGGGTGCTCAAAAGCAGGCTTCATAATGAGAGAAAGGAGAAAGAAAAGACTAGAGAAATAAAAGAAAGAAGGCAAATTCCTGTTGGTAGAACATTTTGGGTAGTTTTTAAATGATGATAAATAATTTAAGCTAATCTTTGATAACTGAACTATGCATCTTGCAGTAAGCTTTGCTACGTAGGTAGAATACATAGGTACTTTCAGCTAGCTGTTCTGTACTTGGGTGCTGTAGGAACGAACACTCAGAATTCAGTCCTATGAGGTTGTCAAGGCAATTTCATAATCTCATAACTCTCCTAATTACTAGCATACTGGGACGTATCTTGATTCAAAGTCAGTCTCTGGCTTTGTTAAAGCAGTGCTCTTCTCATGCAAAACTCAGAAGTGAATTTCTGATAGTTAAAATTGTAATAAGCCTGCGGCATATTTTTTGTTTTTCATGCTGTCCATGAGGTTATAACTTTAAGGTTTCCCAGAATACGAAATATGATGTACTTGAACAAAAACATACTTTTAATCATAAAAATATGTAAGTGAAATAAAATAAAAAAGCAACTCGTGACATATCCCACAGAACTCAAACAGAAATTAATTTCTAACATGAAATGTTACGTATGTACATGTATGTGCCAATGTATATAACTGTCACACAAGTGATATTAGGATTTCATGGTTTAAAGACTATAAAAAAAACTTTCCTACCATGTTTGTTTCGGTGCTCTGGCTATTTCCGTTATCAAAATTGTTCTGTTTTAGAGAGAGAAGGGAATTATTGTGATAATAGTCAAAATTGTTTGCACTCGTTTCCCCAGGGGATATTAGTTGGTTGTTAAAGTAACCTAGAGTAACTTTTCATATATAATTGCATAGCTTTGATAATCTGCTTCTGGTTTAATTATTTTTCAGAGTGAATCTCTTTTTGTTTTTTTTAATTCAATCCTAAAATACACCAGAAGGTTGATTTAAGCATAGGCAAGTTTCTCCTGTGAATTTTAATGCTTCCCCCCTCCCCCCGCCCCCAACTGTGTTCTTGTAGCTGTTTTGTAGTCCCCTCAACAGCCCATGCTTGGAAACAATCATATTACTGACACGTTTCACCAATTAGTTTAATCAGCTGAAAAGGAATGTTGTGAAAGCTGTAAAACAAAAACTCACTGACTGTTTTACACAGTACTTTTTCTGTCAGGCCACGAGGCAGGAAGTTGAATTTACAAGTTCCATTTTTCATTTTACAGAGCTGCTTGAGAAGACCCTCAGAAGAGAGGAAGAAATGGGAGCTCTCCAGGTATACACTCTTTTTAATTAACTAGCTACGCTTTTTGTCACCCTTAAAATTACTCAATTTTATTACAACATTATGGTTTTCTGAACTCCCGAGTATCTTCAATTCCTCTTTGGAAATAGATGCAGCCAAATACAGACCTGATAGCTGGTAATACTCACTGCTGAGTTTCTGCCCACCAATTTAGTGGCACATTAGACAAGATTAAAGTAGTCAGCTTTCCCCTATGAGTCAGTAAATCTAGTCCATCAGTGAAAAGAATGCTGGTTTTAAGTCACGCTATGTACTGAAGTTGTTCTGTTATACCGCTGGCTTCACTGAAACTGGATATTGAATAGGGGCACTGCAGATCTACATTCAGAACTGCAGAATTGCTTTATATTCTACTTCATTGGTTGGGTTAGATTTTTTGGGCTGTGTTGCTTTCTTGTCTGTCTCTGGATAAAACTGAAAGTAAAAGATTTTAAGTCAGTATTTTAAATCTCTGAAACATTAAACGTCCATAATCACCTTCCTGAGGAAGAAGGGACCAGTCAATATATGCTAGGACTTGATACAGTATTGTAAATCCTTCTTGTATGGCATCTAGCAGTAAAGCTGCTTGTGCTAAGCACTTTAAATTTGTGCTTGGAAAGTAAGGTTTACCCTAGGCTCAGCTTTGGAATAGTTATTAAGCATTACTGTCAAAGAAAACATGCTCCTTTGAAATGAAAATGACTCGGAAAGCAAAACCAAGCTGGAATATCTGAATTCTGAGGCTCGGGAGATTATTAGGTAGGGTAGCGTACCTATTCTTCAGAATACAAAAAAAAAAAAAAAGGATTTTTTAAAAACAAATTACAGGAAACAATACCGAACACGAATATGAGAACTTTAGATATGGTCTGAAGAGTGTATCAATGAAGCACCATTCTATAAGTGTACTGGAAGCATGACTTTTATGAGGGAATTAATGAAGATAAGGCTGTTAAGGAAAATGAAATTATGTGTCGACCTGAGCTTTGACCACAGGAGTTTGTTTGAAGATAAGCCTTCTCTTCTCATATAATAATAAAAGGCATTTTGAGGGCTAGAGGTATCAAAGAGTTAGTGTAGAAACAGTTTGATCCAGTAAGAAGAGACAAGTTTCAAGGCCCAAAAGTTACACAACACACCAATCCAGCTGTTTCCTGTTCAAACAAAAATCTTGGCCGAGCTTTCTGGCAGCTCAAGTTCAACAAGGCTGAGAGCTTGTCTGCGCAAGCAGTTTACACAGGTGCGTATCTAGTTACATCAATGTAAAAAGATCTCCTTTCATGTGAAGCAATTCTGCATCTGCTTTCATGTGAAGCTCTATAGTTGACAAATTGTTCTAATGATGTTACTTCTGATTGAATGAGGAGTAATTTTATACTGCAGAAAGTTGCATCATAATAGTGTCTTGTGTGCATATATGTGCTTGCCTTATTTCTGATGCTCTGTCAAGTTCCTGATCAAATTGCTTTATGCCTTTCCCTAACTGGTGGTTCTGGTGCAGTACGTGATTTGTTACTGCTCTGACTGCTATTTTTGTACTCAAATGCTTGATAGCAGTTTTTTTACTCCTTCAGATGCCCTTGCTTTCACAGTCAAAGTAGTCAGCAAAAACATCTATTTCTCTAGATCATATTATATCCAGCTTAGCCAATGTGTTTCAAAATGTTCCCAGTCTGGGATCCTCTGTTCTTGTAATGTTGCATTCTAAACTTGCATTGCCTGAATGTGTACAACTTGGCTAGCAAATAGTTGTAAAAAACCAACTCATGTGATCATGCCTGAATCTCCCCAAGCTGTTGTGTCTCAATATATAAAGAAAGTAAGAGGAAAGTCAGAGTTTCTTTAAATATGGCATTTCCCAGACCTGGAACTGGTACTTTTACAATTTTGTTAGGCGACATAGAATATTTGTTTCTTCTGAGCCCCGGTTCAGCAAGGCATGTGTATAGTTGGTTAATGTATGAATGCTTTCATTGAAGTATAGCTAGCAGGTAATTGTTTGTCAAATTAAGGACCACCAGCAAATAAAATAGTACTCTCTTCCCCCAAGGCCTACAGTATTTTTCTTTGCAGTCTAATCAGACCATACGTGTGAAGCCCGTTCAGGAAACAGGCATATAGAAAGGTTGTACATGTTAGACTGTGGGCAGACAATTGAAAGCAGTCAGGTTATCATGACTGAAGGAGTTATTTCTTGTTACTTGAGCTGTGAATGCTGACCATAGTCTTAGAAAAGCTAGAGACGTGAGGAAATCTTCCGTCAGAAATCAGTGTATTGCTGTGGGCAAACGATGACTGGGGATACCATGAGGTTCTTTGCCATGTCTCTGCATCACGTAACAACAATATTCCCGAGAGCTGTGGATGTATGTTTTATTATGCTTTCAGTTTGCACGTTTTTTAAGGGGAGACAAAGAGCACTTTTTGTTAAAAATAATTTGAAATACATGCAATGAGTGCTTCTACAATGCCATCAGCTGAAACCCACAAAGGACAGAAAGAAAAAAGCAGTTTTATGAGGATTGTTCCTAGAAGTACTGGGCTAGTAGTTTTCACGTGTTCCTCTAGTCAGGGAATATGTCAGACTGCAACTAGCATGACAAAGACAAAAGTCATTAAGTAGAATGAATCTTTATAAGTAGGGAAGATTCCTTAAGTAGGGAATCTTTATAGCTACATCTTTCTATGTGAACCTGACTCATATTATGTGTCAAGACGGAAACTATACGTCATATATGCGGTTCTTTGATACAGGGTGTTTTGGGAGCTAGGAGGCTGATGCTTTGGGTGATATCACTGTATTCTTGGTTTTTAATTTTGAACTTGTTGCATACTTTTGACTAGAATTTCTATGTTATACATAAATTTATCTAGATGATTTTATATGATTATATATTAGAGTTTATATATGTTCTAGATAATACCTATGTTCTCATTACACATATGCTTGCTCTCTGTTGATATATGTGCGCTCATACTCATTACACTTTTTAGCTTGTGAGGAGTCTAGATCACTTTCTACATCCTCTGTGATAGCCACTCCAAGAATATAACCTCACTTCTTTTCTTACTTGATTGGCAGAAAAAAGGCTCTGATTATTAGGTTTTCGTCTTCCTTTTTGTGAAAGTTGTTCCACAGTACAAAAGATTGCATTCATGAAAATAATATTCTATGCATGATAATTGCAATATTCAACTGTATTAATGTTCTCTGGGAAAACATTTGCAAGCCGTTTTCATTTGCTTTGGAATTAGTGACATGCTAACATAAATAAAAAAATTAAATATACGGAATTTTAATTCAAAAATATAAATATATTGATAATGTATACATTATCCATGGTAAAATTCCCATTACATTGCATGTTAGTCTTCAGAAAATTTTAGTTTTTAGAATTTGGCAGCTAGCTCATGAACCCTATTTAATATATGAGTCATTTTGAAAACACTATTTATTCTATGATTGGAATCATCCTACTAATACACTCTAAGATTATTTTTTTTTTTCAAAGTAGTCCTTTTTAACCGAAGGAATTTATATCTGAATTGCTGTTCACTATCACCACAAATTTGAGATCTGTAAATACCATTGTTTTTATAGTAATGAGTTTGGGTTTTGTTGCAGTATCTTTAAATAAATATGAGTATTTGTAACAGCCACTGCAATGTTATGGAGGAACAAGCATCTCGAAATAAATATTTCTGAGTATTTCACATAATATTTTTTCTCATAAGTTTGTTCTGATGTGCTGAAATACTCAGTCTGTATCTCAGACCTGCTTCCAAGAAAGAATAGACTTTAGTATTTAATACACTACCTTTTCCGAGAAAAAAAATTTAGAGAAATTCAGTGAACTTTTACTTATGCACCATTGTAGTTGGAATCCTCAGCTACCATGCATTGTGATGGGCACCGAGCAAACATTTCTTTACAGACAAGTCAAAATTAAGTAGTATTCTAGAACCCCGTATTTTCCTAGTTTTGCTGATAAGAAACTAAAATATAGGTGAAATAAATCTATAGGAAATCTGAAACATAGACTCATAGAATCATTTAGGTTGGAAAAGACCTTTAAGATCATTGAGTCCAACCGTTAACTAAGCACTGCCAAGTCCAGCACTAAAGCATGTCACTAAGCACCACACCTACACATCCTTTAAGGGCATCCAGGGGTGGTGACTCAACCACTCCCGTGGGCAGCCTGTTCCAATGCTTGATAACCCTTTTGGTGAAGAAATTTTTTCCTAGTATCCAATCTAAACCTACCCTGGCGTAGTTTGAGGCCATTTCCTCTTGCCCTGTCACTTGTTACTTGAGAGAGGAGACCAGCCACCGCCTTGCTACAACCTCCTTGCAGGTAGCTGTAGAGAGCGATAAGATTTCCCGAGTCTCCTTTTCTCCAGGCTTAACAATCCCTTTTCCCTTAGCCGTTCCTCATAAGACTTGTGCTCTAGACCCTTCATCAGATTCATTGCTCTTTAGACACACTCCAGTACCCCAACATCTTTCTTGTACTCAGGAGCCCAAAACTGAAAACAGTACTCAAGGTGCAGCCTTGCCAGTGCTGAGGACAGCAGGACAATCACTTCCCTAATGCCACTGGCCACACTATTTCTGATACAGGCCAGGATGCTGTTGGCCTTCTTGGCCACCAGGGTACACTGCTGGGGCTCATATTCAGCCAGCTGTTGACCAACACCCCTAGGTTCTTTTCCAGCAGGCAGCTTTCCAGCCACACTTCCCCAAGCCTGTAGCACTGCATGGGGTTGTTGTGACCCAAGTGCAGGACCCGGCACTTGGCCTTGTTGAACCTCATACCATNCACCGAGCCCTGGGCAACACCTCTTGTGACCAGCTGCCACCTGGATTTGACTCCATTCACCACCACTGTTTTCACCATCCAAGCCATGAGCAGCCAGTTTCTCCAGGAGAATGCTGTGGGAAACACTGTCACAGGCTTTACTAAAGTCTAGATAGACAACATCTACAGCCTTTCTCTCATCCATTAAGCAGGTCACCTTGTTGTAGAAGATCTGGTTAGTCAAGCAGGACCTGCCTTTCATGAACCCATGCTGACTGGGCCTGACCACCTGGTTGTTCTGTTCATGCTCCGTCTCAAGATGATCTGCTCCTTAACCTTCCCTGGCACCGAGGCCAGACTGACAGGCTTGTAGTTCCCCGCATCCTCCTTCCGGCCCTTCTTGTGTATGGGCATCACATTTGCTTACTTCCAGTCAACTGGGACCTCTCCGGTTAGCCAGGACAGCTGATAAATGGTGGAAAGTGGCTTGGTGAGCACTTCCGCCAGCTCCCTCAGTACCCTCAGATGGATCCCATCTGGCCCCATAGGCTTGTGTGTATCTAAGTGGTGTAGCAGGTCGCTAACCATTTCCCCTTGGGTTATGAGGGCTTCATTCTGCTGCCCATCCGTGTCTTCCAGCTCAGGGGGCTGGGTACCCAGAGAACAACTGGTCTCGCTATTAAAGAGTGAGGCAAAGAAGGCATTAAGTACCTCAGGCTTTTCGTCGTCCTTTGTCGCTGTTCCCCACCCCCTCACCCACCATAAAGGATGGAGATTCTCCTTAGCCCTCTTTTTGTTGACAATTTATTTATAGAAACATTTTTAATTGTCTTTAATGGCGGTAACCAGATTAATTTCTAGCTGGGCTTTGGCCCTTCAAATTTTCTGCCTGCGCAACCTCACGACCCCCTTATAGTCCTCCTGAGTTGCCTGCCACTTCTTCCAAAGGTCATGAACTCTGTTGGTGGTGGTGGTTTTTTTTTTTGTTTTTTTTTTGTTTTCCCCTGAGTTCCAGCTCTTTGTTCAGCCAGAAGGGTCTTCCCTGCCAGTTTATCTTTTGGCACAGGGGGACAGCCTGTTCCTGTGCCTTTAAGATTTCCTTCTTGAAGCATGTCCAGCCTTCCTAGATTCCTTTGCCCTTCAGGACTGCCTCCCAAGGGACTCTGTCAACCAGGCTCCTAAACAGGCCAAAGTCTGCCCTCTGGAAGTCAAATACCTGAGTTTTTTGATTCCCAACTCTTAGGGGTAAGATCATCCTCCGTTTTGTTTTTAAAAAAGATTAAAAGTTCACTTTTTTGTCTATTTTTTGTTAAAAGATCCCTGTAGCTGAAAGGGACAAGAGGAGTGCAGTTTTTTTCTTTCCGTATCTTTGTTTTATTGGTTTATGCACATGGAGTTTTGAACCACTGTGTATGCAGTTCCAACATCAGCCAGTTTAGTGGCATCCACTATTGGCAAAACGTTAGCAATTTTTTAAAACAGTTTTATTTTGATAGTGTACTAGACTTCCATCAACCTTTTTTATGTGTCCATTCCTGTTTTCCCTTTAGATACTTCCTTGTACATACTTTCCTGAACAGTCTTGCTTGTTTTTTTTGTACATTTTCAAAACCAATTAGTCTTTTCCAGACACTATTTTATTTTTTTTTTTCACTTGATGCAGTTATTTTCCCTACAGTATATCGTCCCACTTTCTGTCTGTGGTTTAGAATTGTAATGAAAGGCGCAACTATTGTGAACGGCTGATGAAAATTAATGTCATTTGCACCCCAAATATCATTCAGCAAATGAGCTTTAAAGATTTCACTAGGGTGAACTGTGTCTTTTCTTCAAAAAATTATATGAATAGAAGTTAGCCCTTTAGGAATCCAGGGGACACTGGTTTTACACAAATATGTAAATATACAATACGTAAATACTGGTTTTATGTAAATATGTACACCTGTTCAGTTAGTAAACAGCTGTTATTTTAAAGTTAAGACAGTAATAAATCTAGAAGAGTTTTTAACTCATTTCCACCTAATCTTAAAAAAAAAGAAAACACTTTCGCATTCTTGCAAATAACAAGACCTTTTTGTGGCTCCCAAATTCTTTCATTGGTTTGAGAAATTTTTGTTTGTTGCACCTGTTACTTTCAAAATAGTGACGTCAGTTCAGACTTGTCTAACTGTCTTTGGATGCTGCAGGAATAAATCCAGATTACTGCAATTGTTTTTACCTGTTAGGGAGAGATAGAACAGGAAAAAGTATAAGGATTCTTAGCCTAATCTAAACAGAAAGGGAAAAAAAGAAAGTTGTTCTCCCATACTTTCAAAAAGGTAATATTTGAGCAAGGTAAGAGTTCCTGTAATGTCTAATGTCTTAATGGTCAGGTCCTCTAAAAGTGGGCTCACCTAAACACTCGAATGTGAGTTTTTTAAAATTACTTAAAATATCATGCCAAGTCAGGACATAGTGCCAAAGTACATGACCTTGATTTTACTAGCTTAATATTTTTCTTAAAGATACTTTTAAATGGAAAACGAATGTTAAAATATATACAGTAAACTTATAAATTGTGGGTTCTCTGTATTTTGTGCTGGATTAAAACTGACACAAGCTTATTTTATTTTTGTCTGACATAGACTTTGACTAATGTCATCTTGCTATTAATAAGACATTCTTCATAGCTATTTCTGGACAACAGAATAATGATATGGAATTTACTTTTTAGTTTTCTAAGGAAATGCCTAAAAGAAAACTAAACCAGATGCTAACATGACATGAACTTGAGAACATGCTAGATTTACAGTCACAGATGGTCAAAAAAAGAAATCAAACTTTGGATATGTACGAGTAAAATCAACAATACTGAAAATCTAATGGTACTATTAGAAAAAAATATTTCATGAGTAAATTTTTTCAAATTCTTTCTTACCTTGTTTCTGGGGAGTTTCTTTTCCTTGGAACAAGTTTCTGAGTGAGATAGTATGACAAATGGGTCAGAGGTCCAATTAAGTACAGCAGTTTCTATTCAGTGAGATTTTTACAAAATTCCATACATATGACCAGCAAAAGAGCAAAATTACTCCTGTTCATTATCAACTTACATTGCATTTATATTCTTTACTTTCTAACAGCATCTTGTACTTTATTTTTAGGAACGTATTATGGCCTTAGAAATGGTAAGTTTCTTAAATTCATTTCCACACCAATCACAATAACATGGCTAATGATTTTTCTAAATTATGAAAAATATTCTTTTTATGTATTTAAAAAAAAAAGGTTGTAGTTCTGGGTTTTTAACTGTCATTTTACTTTTAAGAGAAAATGTGATAATTTTACACTGCACCTTTCTGTGTAGGTTTTTACTACAGTACTTGAGCACCGTTTATATACATTGCAATGTTGTAGTTTTTCTGTGTAGTTCAGTCCTCATCCCATCCCTGGGAAGAGAAATATCATAGACTGAAGCCATACAAAGGATGTTATTTTTCTACTGCTAACACTTCCAATGGTCGAGGTCCATGTGATAGATCTAATTATTTCAGTGACTACTTGTGTGCTTTTTACACTGGGAGGTGCAGACAGACTCACTTCATCTGCCCACATCAACACTGCAACTAAAAGCACAGAGGATTACCATTTTAATGATTAATTAATATCATTTAGTAAGATATTAAGTTGGAAGGACAAAAGCCTTCACACATGTGCATGCCATGAATGCAGCTGGATTATCTAGATGTCCCAAGCTAGTAAGTCTATCAGGTGGAATAGCTGGAGTGAGTCTCCGCTTGCCCTAGTATTTCTGAACCATGCTGCTTTCCTCTTATGTAGAAATGTTCAATAAGACATCCCACAATGCTATGTATCAGGCCCATAGTTTCTTTTCATTGGAAATCCAGAAAATGTCATCTAAAAAAAGGGTACTGAGACAATATCAAGGCTGCAAATGTAAACTTTTTCAACTTGCTTGTGCAAATTATTATTTTATCCTTTACAATTGTCTGTGCATCTCTGAAAACAGCTCCCGATTTCAAGAAATATATTTGAAATATATTCAATATGTTAAAAAAAGCTTGCATTCACACATAAAAGGCCCATTGTAAATCAGAGCGCAGTGTTGGAACTCCTGCCTTGTGGGAGCAGGGAGCTAATGCTCAAATTCAGTGTCCTGGCACTTTGCATAGTGCTGTGTAAGTGTAAAGTGTTGCCAGGACATTAGTTCTGTTCAGGAGCATCTCTTATTCGTGCTTTGCTTACATGACAACCAGTCAGGCATGTATCCACTGCCATCCGTTTCTCACAAACCATGAGTTAAACTGCCTGCAAATGCCTTGTCCTTTCTGCTCCCAGAGCTGTTTTGACACAGGCAGAGGGTAATTGCTTGCAAATAGCATGCAAATTCAATCCATATTTTGTGACAATATTTGTTTCTATTTTTTGGGAGCCTTTCTACTTTTTATACTTCTAATCTCTTTAAGAAGGAAGATTTGAAAGTTATTATTCAGATAGAAGGAAGAGGATTATCATCAGTAAAATATAATTTCCTTTCCTAATGCAAGTTGGGAGGTAATACCTGAATGCAAATTTGTGATGCTAAATCCTGGAGCTTGAAATCAATCACTGCTTTCCTTATTGCTGGCATTGGAAGATGTGTAATGTTAAGCCCTGAGACTGCACGCAAGAAAAGTGTGGTCATCACTGAGGCTGTCAAATGCTTCCAAGGCACTCATTTTACTTTTGCCACAAAGTTCCTCTAAGATGTCAGGCAAATCACTTAAACTAATTTTTTCACAGACCGTTAATTACCTTGTGTTTCTCATTTTCTGAGTATCTGACTTTGTGTCTTTTGAGGTCTGATTTCAGAAATACAGAGTTTTAGGAATAGCTAAAGTCAGTGGGAGCTCCGGCTATGTATATTGCTAAGTATACTCAAAAGTCAGGGGTTAGATAGCTCATAGTGACTACTTTAAAATAATAAGTGGTTTTGACTTTTGTCTCTCTGTTTCAGTTTTGAGGATGATAGCGTTCTCTCTCTCCTCCCGTCCTTCACTGATCTTGAAAAGAAAATACAAACAGAGTAATACTTATGCGGTCTGAATGTGTCAGGATGAGCTATGATAGAAAAGCCCTTGAGCAAAAGAATGAATAAGGCTTGCCATTTAAGGGGCCCTTAAGAATCCTTACATTTATAGGGTATATGTCTGCATAGCTGTATATCTATGCAGTGTTTATAGCAATGAGTACATAATAATTATGGTACTCATATATTTGTATAATTTTCTTATCTGTTATTTGAGTGCTCAGAGCGCGACATCAAAAAAGTACAACCAGTTGCATATTTTGTAATTTGATTCAGGTTACAGAGAATGGAAGTGGAATAGAGACATAAGGTATTAAATTCAAATTCAAACAGAATCCTTAGAGGAAAAAAAAGCTTAAGTTGTGTAGAAAAAGCATTTTCTTAGAAGAATTTTGACAGAAAAGTGGTAGTTCATGAGATTCACAAAATGCAAGATACAAAAAGGGGCAAGAGAGGGAAAAGCCAGAACACACACATACACAAGTGATACAAAATGCATAGGAAGACATCAGCTCTCCAGAGCTGTTCTTAAACTGTGAGACCGTGGGATGGCTGGATTAGGACTCTCTTCTGCATTTTCTTCTGCAGTGTTCTTGTTCTGCCTAATACTGGGAAGAAATTGCTCTGCACAGGAATAGATGAAGTTTAGTGCAGAACTGTCTGAGATTTACCACAAGTGTGAAACCTCTTGCAGTCACTTTTAAAATTGTGTCTACCCTGCACATACTGTTCTAAGCAACAGAAGAGACATGTACGTCTAATAGTAAATGCATTTTTAAAATATTTAGATAAAGATTTTAACCTAAACGGCCTGTTTTACACAATGACCTGAAAACTCTGTACGTGTACATATTTTGAGAGGTATATTTGGCAGCCCACTCTCCTCCCTTTCTCTACAATCTACTCATTTCTGCCTCCTGCACTTGTCAGTAAAATTATTGTAGTAGCCATGTGATGAACTCGGCAACTTAGGCAAAAAAAAAAAAAAAAAGGGAAAGAAATGTGAGCGGAACGTAGCACATTCTTTTCAGAGCTCTGGGTGAATAAACCTTTCAGGCCTAGCTTAAGTGATTAAGTTAAGTTCTAACTCAGTGGGTTTGTGAGTTGCAGCAAACTCAAGGGGTCCCTTGCATCATCTCTGAGCCCTGTCAGCTCCTTCTCCTCTCAGCAGTCTGTTTGAGCTAGAAGATCCATCTTCTACCCATGACTCATCCTGTCTGCTGTACCTGACAGTTTCTTGGATCTTCTTTTTCCTTAGCCAAGTCATTTGGTTCCCAAGGAAAGTACTGTATTACCATCCTCATTCAGGACGTGACAACTCATCTGGTCACTCCCTTAAGGAACCTGAGAAGAAATAGTACCCATCACAAGAACCTTTTGGATTTTTGGCTCTTTTTCTTCAATCAGATCAGTTCTACCATATGATTCAGTAGATAGGTACACCACTTCTTGCTCCAGCAGGGTGCACAGGACAGGAGCAGAAGCTGGAAGGTAAGATGGAAGAACAGGGGAACTTAGGCAGACTCACCAATGGATACAAAAAGGAGCTGAAGAACCAAGGCATATTCTGGAATAATTCTTCAAATCGTGAGGAGTGCCAGGGGAGTAACAAGTACAGGCAAAACTGAGGTTTTGAGTACCTAGAGATTATGTGTTTTGTTTGGCTCTTTTTTTGATTTAATACTATTTAATAAAGTGAATTTAATTATTACATAGCTATTAAGAAGTAATTTTCCTAATTACTTTAGTAATCAATTATGTAGTCTGATGTTGTGCCAGAATGAATACAATTTATCTTTAAATAAGGTGATTTAGTTTATTCTTGAGTGTAGCTTAATTCTTACATACAGGATTTCGCTGTATATTATTTGTAGACAAAAGTGGATGATTTTCTTGGGAAAAAGTCTGTGTTGTATTCTCAGATGTAGCTACAATGGGAAGTGTATCTAATTCTCATAAAGAGGTCAGGGTGCATTTTGTAGGTGCACGCTGCTACTATGCCATGCTTGGGACTTCAGTGGGTTTCTGTAAACTACATCATGTTTTTTGTGAGCATAAGCTGCAAGTGAGATTCCTCTGCCTTAGTACAACTAGTCTGACATAAAAGACTGCGAAATTTAATTTGATATCAACCACGTCCTGAAACTATTCCAGTGAACATATGCATTCTATATCCTTTGATCAATAAGACAACTTGCTGCTTCCAGTAGAGAACCCAGAAATGAGGTTACCACTTGCTTGGAATACTTGGATCAGACTTTTCTGGACATGATACAACTTTTTGTTACAATGTCATAAGTCTAGTCTAACTCCAGTAATGCTCTAAGTATTCTGCAAAATTGTTATTAATACAAATTTCCTTTTCGGTATGAACATTTATGTATTTTGTTGTAACTCATATTTCATGTTCATGAAAGTCAGGTTTTGAATACCAGGAAAACAAATTTCTGTCTGCACACACTCAGCAATGTAAAAGCTATTAGAATCTTCTACTGTAGTAGCAGGCTGAAATTTGCATCAGTTTTCTGATTTATCACCCATTTTAAAAGAATTGGACGGCTGACAATGCCCGTGCATTTCACAGAGAGATTATGCATCTGCCTGACACCATCCATGTTAGGGCGCTATCTTTCTGTGTGTGTCTCAGCATGCCTCCCATCAATAACTGAATCTTGATGTTAGTTCTTGAGATTATTTCATGATTGTCATACTTTGTATGTATGAATGTTTAGGAAATCTTGAATCTAAGGGTTAATATTTTCTTCTCCCCTTGGTTTGCTTCTGTAGTGTCTTGCCAAAACTACCATTAACATCAAAGGCCTTCTGGTCCTCCCAGAACACAGCCATTCTTTGATCTTATAAAAAAGACTGGGAGAGGAGCAACAGTCCGAGATCCTCTGTCCTGCCTCGCCCTTTCCTTTCCTTTCATCGGCGAGCCAGTGTGTCACTTCCCTTCGCTGGGGGTGGAGAACGTTCCCAAGGTTCCCCAAGTCCTTCCTCCGCTTACTCCCACCAAGTAACTTCTGCTGCCTGATGGTGCTTGCAGCCAGCTCTTTCTTTTCTTGTGATGCTCGCCTTCCTCTTCCCTTCTTCCTTGATATTGTCTTCTCCCCCTATGCATGTATTGCTCTTCTTGAACACCCTAATACTTATCCATCCTCTGCCCCCTACTATTTGGTGCTTTACTGGTTTTTTTTTAGGTTTTTGCTAATGCCAATTTTCTTTTGCCAACACTTTGATATTGTTTTGCAGTAAAAGAATTTGTTTTGCTGTTGAGTATGATTTTTTTTTTAAACAATTGACTTTATGTCCTATTCATGCTTACTTCTTACTTTCTGTCTAATTCTGGGATTTAGAGTGGGAACCAAAAATGCTGAAATACATAGATTTATAAGATTCTGAACATGTTTTCTAATTTATGGATTTCATTTCAGGCTGCGTACTTGCACAAAGTCCACAAACTAAGCACATATATATGTATATTTCTAATGTCACCTCTCTAATCCCCCTTCCCTCAAGAACTGATATATGGCATTATTTTTAAATTCCTCTCTATTAAAAATGTTATTCACTATTTGTTATAAATGAATTACTAAATTAGTGTAAGAAATAAACTAACATTGTTACAAAAAATATATACTTGCACTGAGAGTTTGAATACTAAATTTGCAGATAAGCATAATCAAGAATATCTTATTGTGTATTTGTTAAAGAATATTTAAAATATTGACCTAAGAATTTATTGCTAAATTGCCTGTAAAAGGCAGGTTACAAAATCAAGGTAACTCTGAAACTTTATTAAACTGCTCTTTGTTTGACGGTCAGGATGACAGTTTTATATTAATTCATTGACAAATAATCATGGTGCATGTCTTAACTTGGTCTAATAACTTCATAGCTTCTCCAATGGCGATACCAGTAATACAATACATTAGAGTCATAAAACTGTTGAGTTTGGAAGGGACCTCTACAGGTCTTTTGGTCCAACCCCCTCTGCTCCAGCAGGGTCATCCAGAACCAGTTGTCCAGGACTGTGTCCAGACAGCTTTTGAATATTTCCAAGGATGGAGATTTCACAGCCTCCCTGGGCAAGCTGTGCCAGTGCTCAGTCACCCTCACAGTGAAAAAGTTTTTTTCCTATGTTCAGATGGAACCTCCTGTGTTTCAGATTGTGCATTGCCTCTTGTCCTGGCGCTAGGCACCACTGAAAAGAGCCTGGCTCCCTCTTCTTTACACCCTCCCTTCAGATATTTGTACGGATTGACGTGATCTCCCTGAGCCTTCTCTTCTCCAGGCTAAACAATCCCAGCTCTTTCACCCTTTTCTCACAGGAGAGATGTTACAGTCCCTTAAAGAACGTTAGTTCCCCTTTCCTGGACTCTCTCCAGTATGTCTGTCTTGTGCGGGGGAATCCAGAACTGGACCCAACACTCCAGATGTGTCTTGCCAGGGCTGAGTAGAGGAGAAGGATCACCTCCCTTGACCTGCTGGCAACACTCCTAATGTAACCCTTATATTCTCTAAGTGGAAAGCTCCTTTCAATATTGTGAAGATATGTTCCACATGTTGCAAATATTGAACATTTTGCTGATTTTAATAAACCAAAATCCTCTCAGTTTTCCATTAAAGAAAGTAAAAATCTCAGAATAAATCTTTATTACAAAAGATTGTAATTCTTTACATATTTTAAGTTATTTCTCTTAGTTTAACTAAACATGTGGTATAACATGCTTTTTTTTTGGTTTGTTTTATATATCACAAAACAAATGAAAATTTTATTTTACAGTGGACTATTGACTAAAATGTTTCTAGTGTGCTGCTAGGTCCTTCATTTTAGATTTAAATGCTTTATATGTGATTGAATTATAACCTTAGGAACACAGACATCAGTTACACCTATTGGAATTTTTTCTACCATAGATTTTTTTTTTTCTGTCATTGTTGTGCGTCTTTTAAAATAGGGAAATCTATAAGCCAAATTCCTATTTTTTTTTTTTCCTACTCTGACACCAATTTGCTGTGAATCCTTGGTTAAATGACTTCTCTTTGTATTTCAATTTTTCTCAGCTGTAAAACTGAACAATATGTCTTCTTTCCCATGAAGGCTGTGTTAATTGAATTTTTGTAATGCTTTCTGGAAGTCTTGATGAAATACTGTTAGCATACAAAATATTAATGTAAATTACATGTAAAGATTTTTAGCCTGCAGAGCTCCAAAAAGTAGAAGATAGCATTCATGAATGAATGACCAGTAAGTCATTATACCTTTTAAGAACATTTGCCTACTAACATTGCTTTAGTTTACACACTCTGCCTCGTGTTGTGGGTTTTTTTTTTTTTTTAATTTCCAGTAAGTATGTCTGGATGTCTTTGATCACGATCTTAGTAAACGATGAAGAATAGATTCTCAAAAACTAGTCCAGTGGACCCCCAGTAGTACTCGGAGCACTAACTGATGATTCACAGTGCGGGCTTGCCAAAAGCCCACACTGTCTCCTCCACATTTCCAGCTGCTAGTATGCATCAAACAACTCAAAATTCATGAAATACTTTCCTAATATTTTTCCATGTAAACAATTCCCGTAGTTACCACAGGGATGTTATGTGCTCATGAATGAGAGAAGAGACAGTCCATGTCATTGCAAACAGGAAAGGAAGCATCCATGAAGCTCTCTTAATTAAATGTGGTCCACTCCATGCAAAAACATCTGGAGTCTAAATAAAAAGTTCAGTTATTTTGACATTTGCAATGCTTTGTTAACAAAGGTCGTTTGTTTTGCATTAGTATAAGTGTAGTTTTTGCTTAAAAAAAATCTTACTAGTTAAAACTTTGATGAAACAATGTAGTATAAAAAAAACAACAGTTGAACTTGAATGTTGTGTAACTTGATAAATTTACGTGTGTTGCCTGTCTTTGTAAAGGTAAATTGATTTCTTGATGTGCTGAAATCATCAAAGCAATGGTATAATTGGAGTAATGGTATACACTGAATATAAAGATACAAAATACATTTTTTTAGTTTCTCTTAGATTTCCCTTTACACATATGGTGTACTAGGTCACAGAATGTCCCAGCTATCATGGAATTTGCCTGGCATATGAAAGTCAACAGAGAACCTCAGGCCTCTTAAGTAGAACCACACCCTGAAGAAGAGCGTATGGTGTATTGGTCTAGTGCTGGAGATAGAAGCTGACAATGCATAGTTTTACAGATGTTAACAGGGAAAGTTGCTGGGTGCATCCTATTCTTGCTATTTAAGTACTCAACATGCTAAGGCCATTTAAAAATAAGTCATCGTAGGTCACCTTGAACATTACATCTTTCATCTGAATTGTAACTGCCTGCTGACATGCATTGCAGACAAATTATAGTCACATTTAATCTTTTTATGGGTATTCTTTGGGGATTAGCTAACTGGTACTTAAGTCAGCCCTAATTTTCAAAAATATCTGTGCTATACAGATAGCCATTTGTTTTTACCTACTTCAGAAAAGAAAGGAGCACTGTACTTGAAAGTCAATGAGGCTTGGTTTCTGGTTTATGTTTACATGTTTTCAATATATCGACTATAAAGGCAAACTTTAGGAGGACTATATACAAACCTGCTTTGATTTATTTGCATTTAGCAGTACAGCTTTGAGATTAAAAATAAAATGGGTATCTGATTTTGATTTAGATCTGTCCCTTGAGACAGTGTGAAACTATCACCAAGAACACATCAATATAGGAGGATTAACTGTTCACATGCAGTTTAAACATCAAAGTGTTTGTATGAAGTCATGGAAAATGAGTAATTTGTTTTATCATTCTCTGTGAAAACATAGAACACCCCTTTTCAAAGTAAATAATCTTTATTTTAGAAACAGAGAGATTAATAGCACTCACTCTATGGAAGAGACTGCTGTTAAGTAAAATACCATTAATACTGCTTCAGTCAGTACAATTGGTGTTTCTTCCTCTTATCAGTACCATCAGTGCACTGTATCAGTACCTTCTGTTCCCTCTTAAACAATGAGCAGACAGATGTGATTGCACTCTTTAGGATTATTTGTATGCATTATGGCATACAGCTTTCTGATTTCTGGGAAAAAAGTTAACAGTACTTAACTGACCTTTGTGTCAGGTGCTTCTAACATCCTTTTCCACATTTCATCTGTGCAGCTAAATCCATCTCTTGTAGAACAGAGTGCAGTCCTTAATGATACAAATATGGCATCTGGTCCATGTTGAGGAGGTTGCTGTGCGTTTCATTAAATTACCAGACCAATTCTGTGGACCAGCTAAAAACTCTTTCATCACCTTTCCCTCCATTCTTCAGTGTATTCTTTTGTTGCTGCCTTCTTTATTGAATTTCCCCTAACAAGCTTGGCTTTTTTCTTTTTCTGTTTTTATTTGCACAACACTACCATTCTTTTCATTGGTTTTATGAAAAAGGCACACAATTCTGTCCCTGCAAATGTTAGCGTGTGAGTTATCCTATTCAAATCACTTCACAAACTGTTCAGAAGACTGTGAGAATTTTAGAATATAAAAGGAACTGTACTGGTTAAGACCAAAGGTCAATGTAGCCCAGCTATAGGCCTCGCAACAATGGCCAAAATAAAATGCTTAGGGAAGAGTGTATGAACAGGACTGACATACTTTTTGTTTCCCACTCATTCATTCGGATTCCAGCCATTCAAAGCTCAGAGACTTCTGGACCTAGATGTAGATTCTACAAATTTGGAACCCTTCCACGGTCTTTCTCGTTCATGAACTTGGTCAGTTTTCTGCTTAAACCCATATAAAATTTTCTATCTTTATGTGACTTCTGATTTTATGCAAATCAGTCATTTCTTCCCTCAGGCACCTGTCTTCCTGGCTGAAGAGTCCTGTTTTTTCAAGTCATTGTATTTACTCATTCCTCACATGGAAATAGCGCTCCATGGCTTTGATCATTCTTGGTGCTCTTCTCTGACCTTTCCCTCTTTCTGTTCTGAAATAGAGGTCCACAGCTGCACTTAGTAGTCAAGATATAAGCACACTGTGGATCCATACTTGGGAATAATTATGTTCTCTGGCTTTTTTTTCCTCCTTTCCCAATTATGTCCAGTGTTGATTTTGCTTTTCTGATTGATGAGTTAGCACTGAGTTAGCATGTTATTGGAAATATGTATCATTACCCCCTGGTCTACTTCCTGAACAGTAGCTCAGAGCCCATCATTTTGTGTGTGAAGTTTGGTTTAAATTTCAGGAATCTAAAAAACCATTCATAAATCCAAGTAGCCTGTATCATTCTCTATCCATATGATTCTCATTGAAACCAGAAAACCAAGGACTGAGTACGCATATAACTGAAGGTTGATCTGCTTTCAAGATTACATTTAATAATGTAACTAATGAGGACTAGCTGGGACACAGCTAATTCNATGAGCATCTTCCTTAACTTCATTTACAGACAGTGTTGACATGAGGTCTTGGCATTGGAATTTAGAGAAAGAATTGAAAAATGGGATGGTTTAAGGCATGGGCTTACACTTAGGCCCTGAGTTCCTTTTATGCTGAGAACAGATCACGGGTCTTCTTTATTAAAACAGGGTGAAAAAAGTAAAAATCTTTGTAGGTGGAAAAAAAAATTGCTATAAACTGAATATACTTTATAGCATGCTGAAGAACCTCTACATTAAATGTGTCCAGTGTTCCAGTCAACTTTATTTCAACTGTGTGACATCTCAAATGTATATTTTTCTGCAGTTCGTAAGTAAAATACTTTAGCAAATTTTTTTAGGTAATATATACCATAACCTTAAAATATTAATGGTTTAATTTGGTGCCAGACCAGGAAGGCAGTTTGGAGGCTGTTACAATTGTGGAGTTACTTCCTGCGAGGGAGGATTTTATTTCTGAAGGGGTAGGGGAGTTGTTGGTGTTCAAAGTAAAAAACTTTGTGGATCTGTGTCCATCAGATCTGCGTGATACTAGGGTGACTGCTGAACACTAGGATTCAGTATTTTGTTTCACATGTAGTTAAGTTTGGATTGCTTAGGGTGTGTTGTCTCATATATTTCTCAGCCTTAGAAACACACATGCGGACCAGTACCAGGGGCTACTCTGTGCAGAAGCAGCAAACATTGCATCTCATCATAAATTAATGGAGTGGAAAGTCAATGCTTTGATGAACATAAGGTCATTGTAAATGAAGCATGAAATATGCATGAATACTGTTTTACTGTGGTAAAAGTGAAATGGTTGATTCTTATTAGAGGGAAACATTAGAGATTGATAGATACCTGTAGGCAATTTTACTTTAAAGTAGAGATGTATAGTAGCATTTGAAAAAAAAAAAAGGTATTTTATAGCTGTAAAAGCATTTCTGCACTATAATCTGTGAAAAACACTTTAGATGCATTATGTAGGCCTCCTGCTGATTGCATCCTGAAAATATGAAGAAGAATCTGTTTTATACATTCATTATTAATATATAACTGCAGGTTCTGTAATTCTTCTCTGGTAAAGAACCAGGTATGTTACAGGAAAAGTATTTTTTTCTCCTTATAAAATCACCTTAGATGAATTTTTTAAGTAAGAAAAACTGATTGCAAATTAAATTACACATTAAAATACAAAACTTCTTATGAAGATAATACAGTAAATTTTAGTTTTGGTCCAAACATGACTAGCTAAGTGTGAAATCTGCTTAACTTCCTTTCTCATGCAGCAGCTGAGAAAGAAGTACTTTTTCCTTATTACAAGAAATAACCTTTATTAATGCTGACTTTGAGTTTTGCAAAACTGATTTGCCCTACTTTATTCACTGGAAGTCAGTGTAAGTGTGCGCCTGCCTTCCTTCCTTCCAGGCTTTTTCGAGCATTTGTCATGGTCAGTTGTCAACACTGCAATTAAGGACTTTTTCTTACTAGGTGTCCTCAGTGCTGCCCATTTCAGGAAGTGGTTTACCTATCTTTCAGGCCTAACTTCATATGTTTAGTCTGATATAATTCCTGAATTTGGGAATTCTGGAATATTTTTCTCCTCCTGCATCTTGCATTCCTACTGCAGAATGTAACAGTGGGATAAGAGAGCCCTTTTATTAGCTAAGCATACAACCTGAGGGTAAAAGTTTCTTCCTGGAACGTAGGAGATGTTGTTTGAACCTCAGTAGTCTCAGAAGGAAAAACAACCCAAGTGTCTGGAAAATTGATTTAACCAGGTGGGTTTTTTTTTATAAAAATAGGTCCTAATATTGTCAGTGTGTTAACTCTCAGTACAAATTTTTCATAATTACAGAAAATTAGAGAAATACTTTTATGTAATTTTTTTTTGCATACGTATAATTATAGAAACAGAAAAAACAGTCTCACATCCACTACCTAGTTTAGTTTATTGGGACTGAATATTGGTTACAAGTTCAGTCCTGTGAGATGCAAATGAATCGCATTGTTTACGAAACTTGACCTTCATTTGTTATGGAAAGAATATTTATTACAGTCTTAAAAACTGAATGTTTGGAACTGTTAGGAGAGAAGGAGACAATAAGACAGATGTTATTGCTTCTAAATTGCTGGTATGTCTGCACTTAGGTTACTCTCTTCAGTTCTGGTTCTCCACTCCTCACTCTCCCTCTCCATCTTAAAAAAGGCAGACCTAGAGAGGCTACACAAGACATAAGAATGATCAAAGGCATGAAACTTCTTCCATGTGAGGAACAACTAAGGACACTAGGACTCTTCAGCCTGAAAAACATGAATGGGAAAGATTGCAAGAGGTCTGTAAAATGAAAAGTTGCAGAGAGATGAATAGACATTGGTTGTACACTCTCTCTTACAGTGCAGGAGTGAGAGAGCATATAATTAAGCTAGCAAGTGGTTGGTTCAAAGCAAAACGTAATGGCTTTTCCTATACTACATTATTGTAATCTTTTCATATACTATTGTAATTTGCAATATTGCTTATAAATACTAGGAGCAATGGCTTGTTTAGTTCATTATGCAGGTAACTCCTTGTCTATATAATTAATAGCAGCATGTGGGAAAAAAGATCTGGGGTCACTAGACAGTCTTGGTAGCAGTATAAATTTTACTAATACTGCTGTTCATGGATGATAATATATAAATGCATAATATTTGTATGTTGCTTTTTATATGTACAATATATATTGCATATAATGCTGTTTAATATATTACTAAATTATTAATGTACCTGTTACATAAATATACAATATATAGTATCCATTCTATTTGTAATATTATTACGATTATTATAAAATATTAATATGGCAATATTGCTATAGTTAGCTAAGCAGCCTGCTCACATGAGTGTTCATTTCATTGCTATTTGTGCCATTTCAGTTTTTTAATAAATTTTTATGTGATTTAGTTTTAACTGAAGAAATATACTTCTGAGCTATGCTTTTAAAGAATCACATTCTTCTCTAAAGAATTAGCTTACATGGATATATGTTTTTTTTTAAATAATGAAGCCTGTAGACAGTTCCTTCAGTATTAATCACTGGTTAAGTATTTTTGCTGTTTGCTAGTACTACTGGGGTTTCATGGTTTTTTATACCCAGCATAGTACACTACTACACTCTCTACTCATTGGGTTGCTTTTGAAGATTGTCAGAGAGCTTTATGTGATATAAAACACAGCTTTTTGGAGTAGACTGTACTTGTGCTGAGCAGTTCCCACTGATTTTTCTTATCCTGGTGTGACTGCAAGTTTTAGTCTTTTCAGGTCTTAAGTCTGGGATCTAAATGGGATTTTTTTCACATTGGTCAGATTGAGACTTTTCAAGACTAGCAACAGAGCTTTTGTAGTTAAGGGCAAGTTAACCCAGTTTGCACAGACTTTACAGCATAACAATATTTGATTTCAGGATTGATGAATTTTGTTTTTTCTATAGACTTTTGCTTTAAAGTGCCAGGGCAGTAATATGGTTAACGAAGCCCATTACTGGTAGATTGCATACCAGGTTACCAGAACCATATCCAAAGAAGTGTGTTTTATAGAATCGTGGAAGAAATACCAACTTTGTTCAGCTAGTACAAACAGTAGTGTTTTCACTTGCTTTTTAACAAATAATAGAAGGGCAGCCTTTGAGAAGCCCCGGGGGCATCTGGCTTATGGGGCACGACTACTCTTTATGCATGACCAACTTCACCTGTGCACAAAACCCAAAACGTGATACTCATTTTCTTCAGTTCCTTGCATCTTGCTATAGACTATATTTTTTGTGTCACTGATGCGGAGGTGAAATCTTGTTGTTGAGTCCAACCCTAGCTCTCCCTAGAGTGGTAATTCATCTTTCAGCAGTACATACCATATGTCTAAACCAAAATATGAGATTTGATGGTTCTATATTTAGCCAAGTGCTAACTGCACATATTTGTATTTGAAAAAAAAAAGATATGTTTCTACTATGTGTTTGACTCCAAAGATGTAAACATTGTGAGTATAGATTTATATTTTTGTTAAATGTACTTTACTCCCTGAAGTGCAGTACAAAAAAGTTTCATTCTGAAGGCAACATAAACTCCAAAATTGTAAATAAGTATTGTTCTGCTCAATAAGCTGGTAACTCTTCATGGAGATTCAAATTAAGGAAACTGTTCTTTGTGTTTTATTTTGTCCTTATTTTTCCTTAACAGTCTGTTTACTGTTGACCTGTTTAATTTGCAGATATGTACATACATACCTACAAACATGTTTCCATAGATGTAATAGGTTTTTAATGTTTGAGATAGCTGAAATAATTGATTAATTTTTTATGTTTTATCTTGTGTTCTGTTCTTTAGAGTACTCGAATAGCTCTAGACCATCTGGAATCTGTTCCTGAGAAACTGAGCCTATTAGAAGATTTCAAAGATATTGGAGTGAGAAAGATTTCATTTGACTCTTTCAGTAGTTCTAAAATATTTTGGTTAATGTATAGATAAATTAGTCAATAAGATATTTAAAATTACATATGTACATATTATAGAGACAAAAACATACAAAAACTTGTTTTCATGTTTATACAGATTTTTTTTGAGGTAATAAATTTAGGCCCAATTAGTAACACTAACGAGGTGCTCCGTAATGTAAGCAAACATTGATACCTGGGCATAATAGGTCAAGTCCTACTTACCAGCTCAGCATATTTGTATTGAGTGGTGAATTCTGATATTACTCGTTAAAAAATGAAAAATTTGTAATGAAATAAATTATGCCAGTTCTTTCAATTTAAAGTAATGAGTGAAAATAGGTGCGCCGTACAGCTTTGTTTTGTTTTATTTTGACATAATGGCAATAGTTGTCGCTTATTTTCCCAGTATTACTATCAAAGCATGGTGTGTTTGGACACAGTGGGACATATTGACAGTAGTGGGGGGAGTACTGTCAAAAGTGATAAGCCTCAAATTAGATCTTCAGTTGCTAAGTGGCTAAACCACTGTATTATTATTACTTTCCGTACATGAAGTGGTTTACTAAAAAAGAACTTGGAACCTCATTGTACAATATAAAATTTAAATCAGTATTAAATCACAGATCAATGAATGCATAATGATTTGCATTTTGTTTGCTATATAGAATTTCTCATCCTGAGGTAGTCATAAACATTTTAAAGCATATTTGTTTGGAACATTGTTCATTCTAAGTGTACTTGCAGGAGGTCATGTGTTACTAATTGTGCACTATTTTATTGCTGCCATCATCAACGGAGTTAGGAACACAAATGCTGATTGAAATGTCTGTTTTTTTAAAAAAAAATTATTTAATAAAATATTGTTGAGATGTATAGTTTTAATTTCACATTCCAGGTATCCCCAGAAGAGCTTTTTGCTCTGACAGAAGTTGACATTTGCCTTCTGTTTCTGATGGTTCTGCACTGCTAAAGGAAGAATTCTCCTCTCCGCTAGGCAAAGCAGAAGCTTGAATGTGGGGTTTCTACAATCTCCTTCACACTTGCACTCTCTTGCTTAACATTACTATGAAATGACATTGTCACTTTCTGGTTTGCTGTAGTTATCACTTAGCCAATGTTCATGAGATTGGAACCTAAATTCTTTGGTTTAATTTTAACTCTGTCTTTCTCCTTGATGCTTAGGTTTTTTAAGACACTTTTCTTAAGACGAGTCCCTACCAACAACTGTGTATTGTTTAATAAATAATCTATTATTCGAGAGAACTAAGCTTTATACCTTGGCTGCGAGAATGATTTCAGTTTGGAATTTCATTAATTCTTCTCTTTGAAAATAATACATTGGATCTTTTTGTACAATAGCATATTTTACTCTCAAGTGGTATGCATGAATGAAGTATTTCAAAGCCATTCATTGCTTTCCGCTGCTAGCGAGTTCTTCCCCCTATGTTTTCATAGGAAGGGAGAAGGAAATAGAAAGTAAATCTTTGATAATGCCTCAAAGTTGTCTGGTTGTTGTATTCATTCAAGTGACTCATTAGCCAGTTCAGTGAGAACCATTATGTTTTCTTATTTGAAAATATTATTTAGTCCATATCCTTAGAACACTTTTTTTCTTCAAGTCCTTGTTTCTACAGTATTGAAATTAATTTTTCACCATTACAGAATTTCTTTGTTAGAAGGTATAAATCCTTGGTGATACCTGTGTTTAGAACAGCCAGCCAACATTTATTAACTGCTTTTCACATTACAAAATCATTGAGATCTTTCAATGCATTTCTAGGAGTCCCATTGCCGAAGGGAGATGATTGAAGAAAGGTACACAAAGTATAAAGAAATAGTGAGTTCTCTACAGCAACAGCTGGAAGATTCAAAGCAAAGAGTCCAACAGTTCAAGGTATGTATGTGTACTCCACTTTTGTTTCTCCATTACTTTCAATCAGCAACGTAAGCTTATTTGATGTGTATTAACTCCTAGTACAAACACAGACTAAAATCACACGTGAATGTTTCTGGTTGATGTATCTGCCATGGCTGATGTAAAATTTGATGACAGGAGTGTTGTATTCATTGTAAAGTGCCATGGATACTTTCCAAAAATCTTTAAAACTTCACAGAAAAGTGTTTTGCTGTGTCTGACTACTCTTAAGTGTTTACCTGCTTTGTCAAATTGCTGTCTACAGCAATTTTTTGATCAGTTTGTTCAGTTTTCCCTTGTCCTTTCATGTAAAAGTTTAATATAGAAACCTGCTTCCTCCATTAAAAGGGTGACTGATTTGTAGATCATGTATAGTGATTTTTCAGCAGTTGATCTTTGCATCCTTTACAAAAGATACAGCATGGTGCCCATTTCATACATAAACACAATCCAAGCAAACAGGGGGGAAGTGATTTGCTAAAGGTCACTCAGCAGGGCTAAGCATAATTTCCTAACCCGTGCAATACAAATCCGGTGCTCTTGTTTGGAAACATTGCCTGTAATGAGTTCACCTTCCCAATTGTTAACACGCTTTCTTTCTCTTCATATTAGCTTGTTCGTTGTCGTATCGCTTCTCACTGCATGTCATGCAGCTTACTTCGGCAGAACTACAATTTCTTATGGACATGGTTGAAATAAGTGATCAGAACTAAAGAACCATGCTAGTATTTCTGCTACTTGTCGAGATTCTTTGGCAGTGCCTCTTACCAGTGTCTCTAAGCAGTTGAGCTCAAAATCTAGGATCATGCACACACCATGTATCAAAAAACTTTAAGCTGTTTGTGTTCCTCACCACCTCCATAGTGGTCTTCCTTCTGTAAAATGAGGCATACTTACCAGTAGGTCTTTTAAAAAGTGAAAAAGGCAAAATAAATACAGAGTATTTTAGCCAGTAAGTTGCTGTTATAAGAAGGTATTAAGCTACTTGAAAAAGCCATCTTGCTCTACTGTAAGAAAGAATTGAAAGGAAGAAACAGGGAAGATTCGCTTTCAGTCTGTTGCTAATGATAATCTTCAGTTTCTTGAATTTCTCTTGCCTTCACACAAGAGTTACTAATTCACTAGCCATTGAAATTTAGAAAACATTGAAAAGCTAAGTGGAATGCAATCAGCTGATGGTAGAATATAATATGGCACTAAGCGGACTGAACTTACTGAGCTTGCATGATTTGAACTCTATATTCAGAATCCAGTATAAAGCTGATTCCAAAACAATATTTCCTCTTTCTTTAGACAACAGAGAGCATTTAATGGCTTCCATTTAGTCAGGCCTAATTGGGTTTTTGCATGACATACAGTATTCTTTGCTGTCACGGCTGTTACAAATAGAACAGAATGTTCAAAAACAAGTAACAGACGGGTGCTAATCTGATTTCAGTGATCAGGCTAGCTTAGTCTAAAAAAAACCTTTTTAATGCTTGCCTTTCTTACCCTCCCTTGGAACTAACTCAAATGCATTGTTGTTTAATTTTTTTTTATTTTACTATTTGCCAATTGGGTGTCTCTCAAATTGATTGGTGGAAAAGTGTAGGGTTGAGGACATCAAAGTTCATTCTTTCTGATAGTTTTGATTCATGCTCTGTACACAACACGGTGCCTCTGCTATACAAAGTAGACAGATATTTGGTAGGTGATAAAAAAATGCATGTTTTAAAAAAAGAAAGTTGTTGTAAAATTTTTACAGTGAGCATTTTAGATAAAATTATTTACGGAATTAATCTTTCTCCTCTGTTACGCTCTTCTTTCTAGCCTTTCTTGTAATACACTTCTTTCAGCTTCTTCCCAGCCTCTTTTCATTTGAAGGAGCAAAAATGAAACTGAAGTTGAATCTTCCCCTAAAAGCAGTTATTTTTCTTCCTTTCTTATGATTTCATTTGTCCCCACTCAATCTTCCTACTCCTCTGTAGTCTTTTGAGATGGCTGTAAAGTACCTGTGGCTTAGAAGCCCAGGAAAATCATAATTTCTATTTGTACACGTTAAAATGGAAGATTCCCAGTAATAAAGGAGGCCAGAGGCTGGCAGAATACCATCAAGTACAACAGTCATGATTTTTCAACTAAGAAAGGGCTGAGTGATAGTAGATGAAGAAGAAATTGGGGAAAAAGAAGGTAAATATAATGTATAAAAATAAAATAAATAATAGAGAGTACTAACTGAAGCGAAATCAAAAGAGAAATCTGGAGGAAAACTAAAGATAAAAGTTGTGATGGATAGATGCAAATATTTTAGGACAGTTTGCCTGCCATGAGCAACTGACCATCTCGTCAAACACAGCATACAGCCAAACACAGATGTAGTTGTAAATGAAGCATATGAGAAAAGGCACATGCTGTAAGTTAAAATTTTCTGTAAAGAGAAAGCCATTTTGTATTACAGATGCTGGTAGAAGTACCTTGCTTGTTTAAAAGCTCTGTCCTATCATAGCATTTCTAGAGGAAGAATGAAAAGACAAAACCTTTTTTTATTCTTTAAAAGTTGTTACTGGGCTATGTACACTTTAGGTATTAAGTCACATCAGCCTATAAGGGGATTAATATGTATAATTCCATTAGTCGTAATAGGAGTAAATCCGTCTTCGGTGATGGGACAAAAGCTCATTGTATCACTAAATTACTGCTGAATTTTATTTTGTTTTCTGTTTAGTTTTCAAATCTTAGTATCAGCATGAATGACAAATTGCAAGATGTTTTAACAAAATTCCCTGGGGCTGTTTATGATAAGAATTCAGTAGCAAAATGGAGTGTTTTATGAACTGATGCATTTGTGCAGTATTATCTCTTCTCATTTCAAGAAGCTGAGTAATTTGGATACCAAGCCAAGCTTTTAATCTTATTTTGGAAGGTATTGCAACTGGGGACTACTTGCTGCAGTGCTAATAAAGATTTATAGAGATTTTTGTTTAAATGGCCTTTTTAAAATGATCTTTTTTTAGCTTATAGACCAAATGACTTTACTCTCCAAAAAGCTATGCTGTATGGGTCTAGCCATAAATAGTAACATTGTATTTCAGACCTTATTTAATGATTTAATAAAAAAATGGAAAAGCAAGTTTAAGTATTTTGATCTGAGTAATCAGTGAAGTTTGAGTTTCCTTGGTGGCAGGGCAAATGGATTTAATTTTTATTACTACTTACTTGTGGAACTTCAGTGAATTAATGTGGACCATTCATTGATGAGGAATTGATCATTCACTGATGTGTGCCCTGCTGCTATGCTTTGTCCTGAACTGTGGATGCGATGTAAACAGGAAAGAGAGCATTTTTACAACTTACTGCAGTGACAAGAACTTGCAATGGTCCCAATGCTTTTTTCAAGGCAAAGCAGATTTTTGCAGATATTTTGTGGTAGTGAAATGGGCATGAAATTCACAAGCAAATGAATTTGAACCTAGCTGCAATACTGAGAATTCTGAGAATTTAAATCAGTATTTTCCAGCATGGGAGAAATCACAGCATCTACCTCTATGTGTGCTACTGTCTGCTTTTTGTTAAAGTTTACAGCTGCTTGATATTAACAGATAAAAATTATTTTTATTTGGCTGCCATAGGATGTGAAACTGGATGCTGAAATTTCTGATTTAGAAGTGGCTGCTCCCTCTTCTAGTTGGCAACCTCAAAACAACTTTTTATCCAGCTCACTGCTCTCAGATTCAGGTTGTAAGTATAGTTTCACAGAAAAAAATCTGCAAGTAATGTATTGTCCTCTTTTAAAGCTGTTTCACTTGAGACACTAAGACTACTTTTCGACAAAAGAATGCTAGAACCATCTTTAGAGTATTCCTGTGCTTTAGCTTTAGATATTGGATGGATGCCTTTGTCTAGGAAGTACTTCATTACATCCCACTGATAGTTGTTTGGGTTTTTTTAACTGGGACATACAATATATTCTGTTTGTCATCCAAACCTACGCCAAAAAAAGGGCTGCACTTGGATTCTGCATCTCTGCGTGAAGAATCATATCTGTGTAAGCTCTGTATCTTTTCAGGGACCAGAGAGACATCCTTAGTCAAGGATTCTTTCCCAGATCTTTCATTTGTACCAGCTAGTCTCATGCTTGTGTAGCAGTTTAACAGTGAAAGTTGAATCCACTAATTCTGCTTCTGCTTCAACAGTTTTTAACTATTCTTTCTATCCCTTTTTGCGTATACCATTTGTGGTCTTGCAAGGATCTCTGATACAGCTAGGAACTGCTCAGTAAAAGATAGGATATATCAGATCTTTATCTGGCACAGGCACACCTTTGCATGAGTGTCAAAACTAACTTTAAAAAAAAAAAGGTTTTAATGGTGTTTTTTGAGAATATCAGCATGGATATCAGAATACTTTTCTTCAAAAGGATGCCACCTTCCATTTCTTTTCAATGTAGCCAGTTTGTGTACTGGGAACCTGTTCAGTAAATTGCATTCTGCATAATGGAAAGTCCTATATCAGGCTTCATTGCACTTTCAAACCTTTGCATCTTAGAATTGAGTGCTGCAGTACCTTAGTGTTCACCAGTAAGCCCTCAGTTGATCTGATGAGGTTAAAGATAATTGGTTTCTTTTCCTTTCAGAATCTTTAGGTTGTGATTACTATCTTTTTGTAGAGCATACTGAATAACAATAGTGGGAATAAAGCATGAGAGCAAATGCCTCAATCTCATCACCTGGAGAAGAGAAGGCTCCGGGGAAACCTTATAGCAGCCTTCCAGTACCTAAAGGGGGCCTACAGGAAAGCTGGGGAGGGACTTTTTACAAGGGCATGTAGTGATAGGATGAGGGGGAATGGCTTTAAACTGGAAGCGGGTAGATTTAGATTAGATAAAAGGAAGAAATTTTTCACTCTCAGGGTGGTAAGGCACTGGAACAGGCTGCCCAGGGAAGTTGTGGAAGCTCCATCCCTGGAAGTGTTCAAGGCCAGGCTGGATGGGGCTTTGAGCAACCTGGTCTAGTGGGAGGTGTCCCTGCCTATGGCAGGGGGGGTGGAACTAGCTGATCTTCAAGGGCCCTTCCAACCTAAACCATTCCATGATTCTATAATCTGTATGTCAGGAACAGTTTTCCCTGGCTCAGAATTGGTTTTCCATTTTCCCTGACCTCATCCCTGTCAACGTCTTGTAAGTCAAAGTACAGCTCAGCCTGGTTGGGTATAGAAAAGAAATAACCCATATCTTGCAGTCATGTTGGACTAGATGACCTCCTGTGGTCCCTTCCAACCTCAATAACTCTCTGATTCCACTGCAAAAACTTGCTGAAATTCAAAGTTGCAGCATAAACGTTCCTAAAAGATTACAGTATCTTTATATTGCTTAACCTGAACGAAACTTCCTAGGACTTTGTTACTTTAGTATTTTTTAATCAATTTTAGGCAGTTGTCAGAGAAATAGGATCCATGTGATCTGAATACCTATATGATGAACCAGTTCTGTGTATTTATTCTCTGATTCAACTGCTTTATACCAGCACTAAGCTTTCTGGAGGTAAAAAAATAAGTGATGAATGAAAGACTGTAGTGATTCAGTGTTGGTCATTATGAAATATTTGCAAAGTCTTCAGCATTTGAGGAAGGCTCCTTTTGAAACTATGTTCAGGCATGGCTGAGGGACTTTTTTTTTTCTTGCTTAAAACTTTTAGGAAGGTATTTTCCACATCGTAAATTAAGCTGATCATCATATTTCATATTTTCCAAATCCCAGAATGGTACTGAGAGTGTTTTCAGTTTTGTTCTTATGTCCAGATGGTGAAGAGCTATTTTTAAAAATAATATTTTTTTTAAAAAAAGAAAAAAAGTAAGAAAACGGTGAATGTGTGTCACTTTTTCCTATTTGTTTTTAAGGGAAAAGAACTGGATCAAAAATGTTTAGAGATTTAGTTTCTTACTTGTATTCTATAAAAATCCATTAGTCAACTTTTCTGAAGCTAAACCAGAGAAGTAGGCAAAAAAATATTTTTCCTATCCCTGATTTGATTTATCTTTATCTTTAAAGGTGGTGCTCTTAATTTCTCACTTTCTGATTCTTTTCTTCTAAGAGTTAGTGCTATTATATGTTCTTTATGGTTAGTAAGTAAGTATGACAGCAAGTCAGGTGCCCATTGAAGATGCCTGATGTCATTTTAGATGTCCTAGAGTATGCTTCTAGCTGTGATTCCAGGAAGGCATAGGTTTCCCATCGGTCCCATCACATCTTTCGCAGCCCTTTGTGGATGTCTGTGGTAGCATATGGCACTAAGGTATGTGAATTACTCCATAGACTTTGGTTAGTGACTGAATGTTTTACCTTTATGCTGAACCTGATCTCCACCGGTCAAATATGTATTTTGAAGTTATTGCTATAGTTCTTGAGGACAGTGAAAATTCTGCAGCAGTATTAGCATTTAGGAGCTTTTCTTGTAATTGCCAGTAAGTGGCAAATGATAAAATCAGCTACTTCAGTCATGTTAGTCACATAAATGCCACGAATGTTTAATTTCAGTAATGATATTAATTAGTTATAATTTGAGACTTTGACAGTGAAGTATAATTTGAGGTCTTTTGCTCCCAAACCTCCTGTAGCTTTTAATAAATCCACCTATAAATGTCATAACCTATTTTCTCTGATTAATTTATCTCCTTAATCCTTCAGAAACAGAAGAATGGACTTTTTTTCATTTACTTTTTGGAGCAGTTCGCAAACTTTGTGATTTAATGTTTCACCACTCCATCTCTTTTAAATTCATGAAACTTATGGAGTTAATTATAGAGTCAATAAGTAGTACTACAAGTTCCCTTCCCAATGCGGGTCTCTTATGACTTGTGGAGAGCACCAGCGAGAAGAGCAGACACATTTGATGTAATTTAATTTATCTGTGAGAAGGATCTTGGGATTTAAGTTTAAAATTGGTTAAAGAAAGAGGGACAAAAAGTATGAAAAGATAAATAAGGGAACGACAATCTGCTTCCATATATATATTTAGCAAAAAAGTTGCCAATGCAGCAGGTAGCTTAAGGGAAAAGTAATTAACGTTGACATTCTGGTTATGTCTGGTCTTCATGTTTCTGGTATAATTTCCACAATTATAACAGCTTTTCCATAACAAACTATTTTAAAGATGCTGTGGAAATGAGCTTTTATTTCTATACCCATTTTCTTAGGAAGGAAGAAGTTTAACTGAGAAAATAATTTATACAAGGAAGCATTCATTAGACATGGTTTGCAATCTGGTTTATTATCAGACCAAAATGGCTGGTCTAAAAAATCACTACTAGTTGTTATCTACAGAATAATCCTCAGAAATTGTTTTTCATGGCCACTGTATTTTTCTTAAATTTTGTATTACAAAGATCCCTAGAGTTACACATGCTTTGCATTAGCTTTGTGAATTGAGTCCTGCCTTTTTCTTTGTACAGTTCATCATTTCAAGGTTTTAACCTGGATGGCTTCCCAGAAGCCATATGGCTTTCAGGCTTTCTATTGTTGTTGGGAATTTATGTTCCAGGGCTTCATAAGCTGTGACTTTATGGAGAAGAAAATAGCCACCAGTTTTCCCAACTTCTGTAGTTGGGATCACAGTCTTCTCTGACCACTTGGCTCTGGTGATACGCAACACTCTTGTGTCAACATGGTATATAGTAGGAATGATATCATGGTTGATGAAAAACAAGTTGTCCTGAATGTTGATTTTACTGTTGTAAAAATTAACTCCTGCAATGTATTCCAATGTCTGTCTTTATCCCTCTATGTATACTTCTTCATAAGTTCTTAAGACTATCTGTATTGACCTTTATAAATAAGTAACTTAATTGAAAGTAAAAAGACATTGTACCATCATGATGCTCTGGGACCCCAGTCCAGAACAAAACCTTCTAAGGCTGCTCAAGGATAAGAACCTGGAATGATTGGAAGCTTGACATCATCACTTTGAAAAATGCAAATTGATTTAGTTTAGCAATTAATTTCCTTTATGATTTTTCACTTTGCTTTGAATACTGACCACAGGAGGTACCATTGAAATAGCATATAGTAGCATAGTTTTGGACCGATACCAAAAACTTCATGCTGAAAAATAACTCGCTGTTATACTAATGTACCAAACACAGTGATTTCATCCTTCTTCTGAAAATGAAGGAGATTTCATTCTCCTGAAAATCTTTTCTCTAGAAAAATAAGTCAGTTTCTTAATTCTCATAGCATTATGAATGTTGAGTATGTAATTTACACAGCAAGTAATATGGTATTAATAAAATGTTGTATAACAAAATATATGTTTCATATAAACGTTGATGGTCAATCAGCAAAATGTATGTGTTTCTCTGAAGATGTTTAATTACTTTTTTTGTCTGACTCATTTCTAGCACTTAGGAAAAGAATGGTTCCTTTTGATACAAGTGCCACCAAGGAAGATTCCATTAATGTTGCTGTCAGTGATATGAAGCTGCAAGCAGAAAGAGGGAAGCAGTAGAACATTTTACAAAAACACGCCAGCTTTCTCTGTGGTAAATTCCATTCCACTCTTTATTGGTTTTGAACAGTAGTAATTCCATCTGCTCTAGGAGTGATGCACCCTGTAATGATTCAGCTATTGCCAAACACTTAAATGAAGGAGCACCAAGAGTGAGTCTAATGAACTCTTGTGACAATTTATGTAACTTGTACACCAAAGTTTTTTTGGGATTATGCTATTCTCTTGTATTTGTTTCTGCAGTCCTCCTAAACTAAATTTACTGTATTCCTGAAATATTCTGAATGACCTGTGACATTGATCTTTGCTGTGAGCTTATTTACACCTGTATGGGAATTGTTCTGACATTTGGGGTTTTTTATAACATTTAATAACATTATTAATGATGAAAAAATATTTAGAAATTACCTTTGTCTTAATATTATGACAGTCATTATGCAGTGTTGTGCAGACACATTTGTGATTTAAGTTCTTCAGTTTGCAACAATCATTTAGGAAAGAAGTGGTAAATATTAAACAAAACCAAATTTCCTCAAAATTAGTGGAAATTCATATTATAATTTCAGGTTCAGCATATATTTGAAGTAAGATGTTTAGAATAATTCTTCTGACCAGAACAGTTTTATCAGATGACCTCTGGTAAGGCACTTAACAGCACCTGAATCTCACCCATCTGTATTAAGCATGTTGAAGGGCACTGCTGTGTGGTTGTGAAAATTTTAATAGGGGGTTAATGATCATTTATTTATTCTGTTTTTTTTTCTGTATTAGAAGAGCTGTGTCATATTGACTTTAAAATGTTATGAAAATACAATATTGCACAGTTGTATTTGTTCAGATCTCTCTATTCTAAACAAATTGGATACAAACCAGCACATCACAGCAGAATTACCTGCAGTCAAAAGAAGTGCAAATGTTTCTGATGGCCCTTGTTTTATTCTCTCTAGTGCTTCTGGTTGAATCACTACTAATGTGCCTTAAAAAAATTGCCAAATCTATCAGAGTACTGTAGCAACATGGACACCACTGAAATAATTTTGTTTTGTAGGCTTCTTTCATATTTAGGAAGCTGAAACACTGTCTTAGCACTGTAGGTGTCTCAGGCATAATTCTCAGGTCACTATGTGCCACCTGAAAACAGGAGCTTTTCTTTTTTCTTTTTTTAATTTTCTGAAGAAGTGTTCTGCAGTCCTAGTGGGTTCTCTGGACAGTGCACGTACTTGACAATCCCCCTGTATTCAGACCATTTCAAATAGAACTTCTTGCTGAGAACATCAAAATTGGACAAGGAAATGAGGAAAAAAATTGAATTAATTTTCCTTTCAGTTTCTATAAGCTTAAATTCTGTAAAAAAAAAAAAAAACAACCAAAAACAAACAAACAAACAAAAAAACCAAAAAAAACCCCTAATTTGGTTAAAACAGTTTTCTTTACGTTTTGTGTGTGTATAAGGCTGCGCATTGTAGTGCTGGCATTTGGCTTTTTACAGACTTCTGGCACACCTGCTCATTCAGAAGGTCAAGAAAGCAAAACAGGCACATCCATCTCTTCTGATCTCAACAGCAAGGACAAGGCCAAGACAAAAACATAAGCAAATAAACTTCTACTCTGGAGAAGGCAGGAAAATAGAAATCTGTTTGTGTCATGGTCTACAAAGAGTGTGGATGTCATGAAGCAGTGTTTAGCTCAAGCCACAGTTCCCATAAACTAAACTTACTTTAAGTGTCTCCAACATTTGTAATTTATTTTTTTAATTAGATCAGAGCACAGCTGGAAATATGGTGTTTAAAATATTTTAGCTGGTTTGTCTGGTGAAACATTAAAAAATTGCAAAATAAAATGTCACCAGCTTGCAGACTTTATGGTACCTACAAATTATGGCTAAAAATATAGAAAGGTAATTTTTAAATGTATTATAAAACAGTAAATCATGCTCTCAAAACACCTCATGTTGTAATGAGGTCTGCTGCATGGATTGCTGATGGATAAATGTATGCCCAACCCACTTTACTGAAGTTGAAATGATTTTTGAGATAAAGCGCCTGTTGGTAAATGAATGGGGCTTTAAGAGTCTCAGCTGAGAAGTAATACACAGAAGAATAATGTACTCTCTTTTTCCTAAGAAATTTGTAAAAATGCAGATATTGATTGCTCTTACCATTTTAAGTATTTATACATTTTTTCCTCACTGGTAACTCAGATATCTGAAGTATTTTTCCTTAAAGCTGTATCACTACTGCTTTGTAGTGTTAGAAAACTAAGGGTAAACAGTCTGGACTCCTTCATTATTACATCAAGTATTGAATTGATTTTTGTACTCTGCAGGACAGAAATGTCTACTAGGTGAATAATTTTGGATTTAAGACTTTAAGTATGCTCAGTGCTTAGAATATTTGCCTTTGGCTGTGGGACTGGGTTTTCAGCAGTTTTATATCCTTTTTCAGAAATTTCTAAAAGGGCTGGGGGAACAGAAGGGAAGAAGTCAAACCACAAAAAAAAAAAAAGGAATTTTTAATGAGTAGGCTTAGAGACTGCAAAGCCAGGAAATTCTTTCTTAAATTTACCCTCTTGGCATGGCAGTCCAGATAGCATGTAATATTTGTCTCCCACCTTTGATAGAGGTTCATATTACAAAGTGAATTTTGTTTCCTTTTTACTAAAGGCTAAAGTTCCGTTCATGACATTATGTGAAACTGTCCCTTTGTGGTTTAAGTAATAATATTTTTTCCATATTGGCCTAAAATAATAGTCCTCTGACCAATTTCAGTTTTTAAAGTAGAAAAACAGATAAATTTTTAATAAAACAATTTGTATATTTCAGATTTTAAAAATTGCTGTCTCTTCTCACAGATTTTTTTTTTAAATACTTTAACCATTTAATGACCTGTTCCTCGATTCTTGTCCAAAGCAGTAGTTTTCAATAATCAAAAAATGTGGTATCACACCTAAAAATGGTAGTTTGTTTCTTTGTTCTGTTCAGCATTTGGTAAATCGGGCAACTTTGTATGTAGGTACTAAGTACATACAGATTTAACGAGCTAATATTAGGCATCTGTGGTTTTTAAATGCTGTCCTGAAATACAGTGGTTCAATACTGTGCTTTCAGAAATGCACTGGCCCTTTATTTCAGCATTGAATAGTTGGCCCTTGAATAACCTTTAAATTTTATGCCCTTCAATTCCTTAATATTTTAGAGCAGACTTAAGAGTACTTATTTTTAATTACTTTTGAGATGGTATTTACTAAGTATTCAAAATAATTTATTTTTATGATGTAATTATGTCAGCCTAAGAAGAAACATCAAAATAAACATAAAACTTAGTCCAGATAAAAATAAAATGTTACGGTGTAAAACAAAGCAATTTTCTGACATTTTGTTCTCAAATTTTTGATGGAAGCCAGTCTTCGGTGATGGTGAAGGTGCTCCTTGGATATTCAAACCACAGCCACAGCTCCCCCACCAAAGTAAATAAAGAAGATACATCAAAATGCCTTAGAACAAAGAAAATACTATACTAAAATCCACTTTTGAGCTAAGGAATCTGCATATCAGTTGATCTCTGGCTTACAAGGCATAGTCTCTGCACTGTGGAGCACTGAATGGGTTTTTCATGAATGAAAATGCCACTGTTACCCTGAAAGTAAACAAGTAGGTATTTTTGTAACACTGATACCATTTTTATGACTAAAAATTAGTAGCATGAAACCTGAGTATGTGCTCATATCTACAACATGCAGAAGAATTTATTCATGAATTTATGCGGAACTGCTTGTTACAGTCGAATTTTACCATGGCTGTGTTAAACTCTTTGTGTTCAAAGTGTGTTGGTAATATATTTATCTCTCTCTAAGCCCTGTCTTCACCTCCCAGAAGTAATTGACACTGAAGTTAATGTGAGCTGCAGGTCAATATCTAGGGATGCAGCCTTGTCAAGAATGGATGTTTAGGAGGACATCACAAATTCCTGTGGTTTTGATCTAATTGTAGAATTTAGAAGCAGATGTAGAGGAAAACCAGTTGTAGAAAGAATGGAAAGCAGCTCATGATTAAAATTTCAGAGCACTTTTATTCTTGGTGTCTTAATTTAAAAACTTTTAGAGCTAGTATTTACATCTAAATAAAAGTGAGCCCTAAATAAGATTCCATCTTGGGTATTTATTTTTTTTTTACATACTAAAATACTTTCTACTCTAGCACAACTCATCTCAACTCTTTACTGTAAGCATGTCTAGGCTGTTGTGAGTATGAACTGTTTTGCTTTTCTATGTAAAGAACTAGATTAGATTTTAAATCTGAAGAACGTTTTAGTGCTGTATACAGAAGTACAGCAGAGCAGACTCTGATAACCTAAGTCTTTCAAAAATCTGTACAGTAAGGCCACTGGGAATGTTGACAACAAAAATGAGAGATTGCTGTGGTTAAAATACAGCAACATCCAACATTTATCATTTGTGCTAACAACAATAGGTCTCAAATTTCTAAAACTGAAGTTGCACATCTGCCATTTCTCAGGCTGTAAGAATGAGATTTTGTTTTCTCTTGCCTTAATAGTGGCAAAATCTGTATTATTGTGAGTCTTGAGAAAATATGCAGTGATGATATTTTAAAATTTCTAGTCATTTTATTTAGGTATTTACTTGGCGCTATTTGGAACTAAATATTTTTGGAACCCAATTGTTAATATGTTTTCATTAAAGTATTACATTTAAATAGAAGAACTGCATAAAGATATCTCTTTTAGGATAATTCTGCTCTCTTTATTTAGGGATATGGCTCCTCAGTAGGTGTTTTGCTTGAATAAGTACAGCAATTGTTCCTGAGTTGTCTGTTATTTTCAGCTGTCTTCAGACCAGAGTTGTTTTGGTCTTAAGACTGATTTTCTCATCTGCCGTCTACAGCCCATTAGTATGCCAGAAGGCATACCATCATTTCTTCGCTTAGCCCATGTCAATAATTTTGGTAGTTGATATGCCCAGGGAATGACATTAATTTTGAAGGCGGTTGTTTCTTATAACATAATCTCTTTTCATATGAATTCTGCCACTCTTATTTGTTCACTAAAAAAAACCCTGCTTGGTAAACTGACTAACATCAGATCACAAGCTGCCTAATTTTAAGGATTATCCCACAGGGAAAAGTAAATGGGTTAAAACTACATTTTTCTAGATTTTCTAAATGCTACCATTCATTCTACTATCAGTTTGCAGAGGAAAATAGTAAGGGATAGACTTTGCTGCAATAATGCTGAAATATTGTTGGTTCCAGGCAGAAAAAGAGGCTACAACTAATTTAGGAGATCTGCCTAAGTGCTTAGTCCAGAACTTAAAACAACTCATATCACAAAGTATGTTTCTTCAGTGTGTCAATATCAAATTGCCCTCAGTAGAAGCAGTTGATGACATCTAAAACATTTCTGAGAAGCAACACTGAAATTTGCTAAAGACAGTCATAGAATCGTTTAGGGTGGAAAAGAACTTTAAGATCAAGTCCAACCAATCACACAATATCATTCTGCAAATGCGGATTTCTGTGTCACTCATTGTTAAACAAGCATTGAACTATGAAGCCAGCCCAATTTAAGTTCTGGCATTAGGCTCTTCACAGAAACCACCAGTGACCCCGTTTTGTACTTAGTGTGGAAAATGATGAAGATAAGCAGTGTTTTACTGCTGGCCAAAAGAATAGTTTGCATCTGTGGCATAAGCTATTTTGTGTGCAGAGCTCAATGAGTGCACCATTTTTAATGAGGCTTTCACTGCTGGGTGCAGCACTGACAACGCAATCTCATCCAAACAGCTGCAACCATGAAGACATTCTGTAGCTGGCAGAATTTCTGTTAGATGTTTCGACTAACGAAATGTCAATAAGTCCATCAGAAACCATGGAGAAACCACTGGAGGGGTCTCCAGTGCAGTCATAGAGTGAGAAAGCGCAGAAACCTTAGTCAGTGTAAGCTACATCAACGGTGAGGCTCACCAGCCATGCAATGTGAATCTGTTAGCATGTTGTCCATTGCTTGATTAGAGGTCTATAAATTAACAAAAGACTAATCAACAAAGTTTAAAATAAGTGGGACAAATTATTCGTATTTGGTAGATAAAAAAAATCTCCATGAAAATGGAAAAATCAAGTATCAAAGTCATGAAACACTTCATTTTTCCAGAATGCGAGTAATTTCTTAAACTTCACTAGAGTGGCAGCCTTCTGTAGACTATCTTTGAAGCCCTTGAATATATTAATCAAGAGACATCAATCCCACTTCATGTCCTCACTTATTGTGAGAGACTTGCTTGCTTTGATTTAGACTTAATCATGCCCATACTTTGGGAAATTCTGTTATGTGCACTGAATCTCAGACTTGAAATAATTCCATTGGCAATAGCTGATGTGCTACGTATGGAGTGCTGGCTGGTCACTGTATTTTAACAAATAGATGGGATGTTCAAATGTCAGCCTCAGTATTACATTATCAGAAGTAAGTGACAAATAGATAAACGTTTAGACTGTAGGTAAGAGTGTCCATTCAGTGTATTACTGTGGTTTTGAAGATGAATCACTTTTGAAGCTGAAATTTCTACGTGTGCTTAATAGCAGATGATGATTTTTTCGTTTTTTCTGTCCTTGGAGAGTGTGAGAAAAAAGTGTTTGTCACTTTTGAGTTCTGGAACGTTTTGTCATTTTATGCTGCCAGTTTCCATTTAATTTGGGGATAACTAAAAAAGCAGCTAATTCTGATACCTCATTACACACACTCCTAATTAAGTTAGTTGATGCATGAGTCACTTGCCTCCAGATCTTTTGTTTCCATTTAATTTGAATAACACACAGTGTTTTTTACATTTAGTATTCTAAAACTGGAACAATATTAGTCTTGTGATCTAGCATTTAGGTTGGGAAATTCTAAAACTAAGATTGCCCGGGCGCCTTGTACATGTGACACTGGACATATTACATCACATTTCCCGGTCGACTATTGCCACTGCAGTACACTGTAAAGTGACCTTAAAGAAATCTGCAGAATTTCAACAAATTACGTGGATGCAGGATGTCTCTGTACTGGTGTGAAGTCAGAAAAGTCAGTTGAATACTTCTAAACCTTGTTGTACCTGTTAATGTAATGGAGATAGGCATATTATTTCCTGGCATAAAGTCCTTGAAAGACCTTTGCCAGTAGTTAAGCAAGGAGTCCAGCTCCTGATTTAATATAAAAGGCTCCCTGACCACGTTGTGATGTAAGCTCAACTCTCAGCAGGGTATTAGGGACACCTGTGTGGTAAAAAAGGTGTATCTGTCTTTTCTTTGTTAAATTTTCATCTTCTTTATCCTTTCTCATGAGTTTGATCCTGTGTGTACGTGTAAACGTGCTGCTACTTTTTATTCCTGTAAAATGCACTGGAGCAGGCAGCACCTTGAAGCTGACATGGCTGCGGTAACCAGAACTATTGTAGTTTCCTTCAGACTTGGTTTCTGAAATGTAAAGGTCTGTTCAGACCTTTTAATAGGTGTGTAGACGTCATGTAGAGTCCTGTTCACATAATTACATATCTTTCTTATAGATGTAGACCTGCATGAACATGTTCATACACTGTAAAACTTTATTGGTCAAAAAGAAAATTAATCTTTTGTGCTTAGAAATCCTGACTACACTAAAGCTAGCAGAGGCCTTGTCTCTAATATCAGTGGAGTTACGATTTCATTCTGAGTTTGAGAAAAGGGGGGAGAAATATTTTCTCAACCTACTTTTTCATTATATTTTGGAAGTCTGCAAGTCTACAATATGTGCTGGTCTAGTGAGCAACAAATACTTCCTGAAAAATCCATGATCTTATAAAAATAATTTCGTAGCAAACTATAAACATTTGGAATAATTTGGCACTGTCTCATTTTTCTATTTTAGATATTTTTTCAAAATCTGATAAATGGGATTTTGAGTTTATTTGGGCTCTTGTATAAGTACTTTTATTTTTCAAGAAGACTAAAACAAATTTAAGTATATAATGAAAACTGCTGTGCTCCTAAATGGCATCAATACAAGCTTATGAAATTAGCAAAATTTGGAAATATTACAGCTCTTTGTTCCACTCTAATGTGGATTAATACGGCTTTTTCAGAAGAACGAAACCTTCTCAAAGGAGAGATAGTTCACACTCACTTCTAAATGTTTTGTTTCACATCAGTTTTCAACAAAATCTAGTCATTCATAAGTAACTAAACTGGGAATTTTCATATGTGTAGGCAGAATTATACCTTAATTATACCTTAGATCTAAATACCAACGCTATTGATAGACTTTTTTTTTCCTGAACAAAAGGCTCACAAAATAAAACTAGTTTTGACCATTTGTTAGAAATTCTCTAATAATTTTTTTTGTCCTATAATATTTTTGTTCCAAGATAGCTTCCCAAGGTGTTTGCATTCCAGTTTTTCCTTTATCTGTCATCTTTGTGAGGGGGAAACCAACTTAGCTGTCCTGAGAATTATGTAATGAATTAAAAAAAAAAAAAAGAATCATAGAATCATTTATGCTGGAAAAGACCCTTAAGATCATCAAGTCCAGTCAAAGTACTGCTTGACTATTACTTTCTGTGAATTGCATGGATGCACATAAAGCTAAATCTACAATTTGCATTTTCAGAACAACCCTTGAAGGTTTAGGTACAAAGCATTGTAGAAGTATATAAGGAGAAGCTTGTTGCCATGTTAGTCTGAAGCACAGGTCCTCATCAACCTGTGAAGCTTGTGGTACTCAGTTCCACACACGAGGTCTGACTCACGTGCCACACCAGCACGGCAGTTTTATTGTTGTGGGGCCGCATTGACTTCAGAATGCCTATGCCTGGTTTATACCAATATGAAGCCAGAATCAAAACTCAAGTATAAAGCATAAGTACTAATCGGAATACAAAGCGCTGAGATCGTGTCAAGCGATGACAGTGCAAAGTGTAAGAAAGCTGTCTGTTGTGCTGTGAGCATGTTGCTGCAAACTGATAGCTTGACACAGTCTGCAGGTATGTTTAAGTTTGGTTAAGGCTCTACCTAGAAAGTTCATATGTTACTTTAATGTCAACATTTGTACCTACTCTCTGCAATCAGAATATAAAATGTTAGCCAATGAGGCAGTAACAAAAATAACAAACTTCATTACTTTTTGCTGACTTGGGACTTGCTCCAAGCTATTCCTGAAAGCAAGGTCCCAAGTGTTTACTGTGTCTGCGGAGATAGTTAGTACCTTTGCAGGATCAAAGCTGCTAGCTGTAGTCGTAATTTAAAGTGTAACGTGAAACATGGTCATTTTTGTAAGCTAACAAAATAAATTATTTTTCCAAGCAGTGCATAGCATCTGTATTTATTTGCCCAACACTGCTAAACTTTTGTAAAGACCTGTTTTATGTAATTGATCTTTGTTTTGTGTGAAATATAGATGTGCGATGTGGATTTATATTGTCTGATTTTGCTTTTTAACCTGCCTCTAAGAACAATATGCTCTCAGATTTTTTCTTTGTTTTCTTTCTTCTACTGTAAAATTTGTTTTAAAACTAAGATGGTAGTTTTGCATTGAGAATCAGTAGTTTTCTACAAAAGTATGTGTTTAAAAGACTTATTTAGGTAAAAGATTTGTTTACCATTACAGACCAAAAAATAAATCTGGCAGCATGTTATAGTGTTACAATAGGAGTGGGTCTTTGCATTGGCCATGAACCACTGAGTGTTTCCAGAGGTGTCCTTGAATGGGACAAGGCTGTTGTGCCTCTGACCTCTTACAGAGTGTGAATGAGGTTCGTTTGACTGAACTTGGGTTTGGACAGAACACATGCCGCCATCTAAATGAACCTGCCTTCGTAGTCAACAGAGAACCTGGGATCTGTGGCATCATTCATCTCACTCCAAAGTAAACACCCAGAGTTTGATCAAATGAATTGCCGCAAACTGCTCTAACTATACTGACCAGCTCTCTGCTTAGTAAAAAGGGAAACCAGACAGCTACCTTAGATGCATATGACTGCGTTATAGGCACAAGTCAGAGGCGGGATTCACCATGTCCACCCACGCAGTGGGGTCTATCCGTGTGTGCTTCATCTGGATGCCAGGGTAAGTTCTTTTATTACCTTAAATAAAAGACACAACTGGGGTTCAGTGGAAAGGGATACAGTTAAACGTGCAAAGAGATTGAGCCATTGCAGTATTTAATGGAACAAAAATCATTGTTGCTGGAAAGTTCCACAGAGCTAAATTTCTATGGAAGCATTTCATGGAAAAGCAAAGCCTTGCATTATATTTTAAAATACAAAGTAAAACCAAAAATAAAATAATATGCGTTGCATCATTCCATATAAAGAAATTTTCTTATTCTGGTTTCTCACAACGAGATGGCCAAACTACAGTTTTTTATATCCTGAGAAATCACTCATTGGAAGCCTGTAATTATTTTACTAATTTAGTTCTCCTCAATTACATATTCCCTTGCCTTTTGGAGTTAAGAGGTTTTGCGTGTCTTTTACATAGTTTTGTGATCTGCAGTTGTTTGACAGCAAACATCTTTTTCCCTTCTCAGACCTTGGTGTCTGAAGAATTGTTTTTTTCACATATTCTTACTCCTTTCTTCTGGCTGTTGTTGCACAGCAGTTTTTTCCCCCTTCTTAAACATGTTATCCCAGAGGTGCTACCACCATCGCTGATAGGCTCAGCCTTGGCCAGCGGGTTCGTCTTGGAGCCGGATGGCATTGGCTCTGTTGGGCATCAGGGAAGCTTCTAGCAGCTTCTCACAGCCACTCCTGCAGCCCCCACCGCTACCCAAACCTGCCATGCAAACCCAGTACACATCAGTATGTTGGTTCTAATTTTACCTGTAAAACTAAGGTCAGTAAGGTTGAAAAAGCAGCTGATACTTGACAGTGTCCTGTAGCTACGTCAACAGCAATCGTGAACTGACAAGTTTTCCTACACACAAGCAGTACATGAATAGGAGTAGTCACTAATGCAGCAGAAACAGCATCAGGGACAAATTTTAATGTGAATGTTTTATATTTTACTGGAGGAGGTATTTTACAGAAATATATTTTGAATGCATTCTTGCATTAAAAAAAAAAAGATGTTTGAAAGGAACATTTAGTAATAGACATTAACTAATTCTATCTTTTCACTGGATGTAAAAAAGTGATCTTTGGCTCCAGCTGGTTCTAGCCCACTGCTAATCCCATTTTCTGGGGTTTCAGGGGTGGATTGGCCTAAAACATATTAAATTGTAATAGCTCACAACTGAGATTATTAAAAAAAAAAAAGTTTTTTTTAACATATCACTTTTCTTGCTAGACTTCTCAACAATTTTTGCCAGCTTCCATGATGTAACCTGGAAGTTCTGGCCAAATTCCAATTTAATTTGTTATGTACACTTTTTCTACCTTCTGGCCTTTCACTGGGATGTGGAATTCTTTCTTCGTGTTTTGCACTGCTGTTCTCTGTGGGAGGAAGGCTAGAGTAGTCCAAAAGTATCAGGGCACGAAATGCAACAGAGAACCTGAGTGATCTGAACTTAGAGCTGTTCTACACTTTATATTCCTGACACTGGTATGTAACTTTCCTGTGTCTCATGGCACTGATTTCTGAAGCATAGGGCCATTGATGTGGTTATAAGTCCATAATTGTAATATAACTATATAGTATACACGTTCTATGATAAAATCTATAATTGTATCTGTTGGTCCATGTTTTTTAATCACATTGCTTATAAATAAATTATATGGTTTTAACAGTAGTAACAATGTGGAGAAGGAGCTTGAGGGTAGTCATAGAATCATAGAATCATTGAATGGTTTAGGTTGGAAGGGGCCTTCAAAGGTCATCCGGTCCCACCCCTCTGCAATCAGCAGGAATATCTTCAACTAGATCAGGTTGCTCAGAGCCCCGTCCAACCTGACCTTGAATGTTTCTAGGGATGGAGCATCTACCACCTCTCTGGGCAACCTGTGCCGATGTTTCACCACCCTCAGTGTAAAAAATTTCTTCCTTATATCTAGTCTGAATCAATCCTCCTTTAGTTTAAAACTGTTACTCCTTGTCCTATCACAACAGGCCCTGCTAAAAAGCCTGTCCCCATCTTTCTTATAAGCCCCCTTTAAGTACTGAAAGGCCACAATAAGGTCTTCCCGGAGCCTTCTCTTCTCCAGGCTAAACACCACCAGCTCTCTCAGCCTGTCCTCACATGAGAGGTGTTTCATCCCTCTGATCATTTTTGTGGTCCTCCTTCAGACCTGCTCCAACAGATCCATGTCTTTCCTTGTCCAGAGCTGGACGCAGTGTTCCAGGTGGAGTCTCACAACAGCAGAAGAGAAGGGCAGAATCACCTCCCTCAACCTGCTGGCCACACTTGTTTTCATGCAGCCCAGGATACGGTTGGCCTTCTGGGCTGCGAGCACAAACTCTCAGCTCATGTCCGGTTTTTCATTCACCAGTAGCCCCGAGACATTCTCAGCAGGACTGCTCTCAATCCCATCATTCCCCTGCCTGCACTGATACCAGGGGTTCCCCTGACCCAGGTGCAGGACCTTGCACTTAACCTCGTTGAACCTCATGAGGTTCACATGGGCCCACTTCTCAAGCTTGTCGAGGTCCCTCTGAATGGCATCTCCTCCCTCAGGCATGTCAACTGCACCACTCACCTTGGTGTCATCTGCAAATTTGCTATGTTGTTAGTGAAGACATTAAACAGTGCTGGTCCTAATACAGACCCCTTAGGGACACCACTCATCACTGATCTCCATCCGGACACTGAGCCATTACCACTACCCTCTGGACGCAACCACCCAGCCGATTCCTTATCCACAGAACAGTCCATCCATCAAATCCATATCTCTCCAATTTAAAGAGAAGGATGTTGTGGGCGACTGTGTCAAAGGCCTTAGAGACGTCCAGATAGATGACATCCATAACTCTTCCCTTGTCCACTGATGTAGTCACTCCATCATAAAAGGCCACAAGGTTGGTCAGGCAGGACTTCCCATTGGTGAAGCCATGCTGGGTGTCTCGAACGACCTCCCTGTCCTCCATGTGCCTTAGCATAGCTTCTAGGAGGATCTGTTCCATGATCTTCGTGGGCACAGAGGTGAGACTGCCAGGTCAGTAGTTGCCAGGGTCCTCCTTTCTACCTACCCTTTTTAAAAAGGGGTGCAATGTTTCTCTTTTTCCCCTCACCAGGGACTTCACATATCATGGAGAGTGGCTTGGCAACTACATCAGCCAATTACCTCAGAACTTCGGGATGCATCTTGTCAGGTCCCATGGACTTCTGTATATTCAGGTTCCTAAGGGATCTTCTCTTACAGTGGGAGGGACTTTGCTCCCCTAGTCCCTGCCTTGCAGTCCATCCACTCGAGAGGTGTGGGGAGAGAGGTTGCCAGTGAAGACTGAGGCAAAAATGTTGAGTACCTCAGCCTTCTCCTTTTCTGTTGTTAGCAGTTTGCCAGTTGTGTTCATCAGAGAGGTACACTTTCTTTGACCTCCTTTTTCTGGCTGACATACCTGTAGAAGCCCTTCTTATTATTCTTTGTGTTCCTTGCCAAATTCATCTCCAGCTGCGCTTTGGCCTTCCTGACCTCATCCCTACACCACCGGGCAGTGCCCCTATACTCTTTCCAGGACACCTGTCCCTGTGTTTATTGACTGTGCATATCCTTCTTGCCCTTCAGTTTGACCAGCAGGTCTTGACTCAGCTATGACGGTCCCTTGCCTTCCTTTCCTGATTTCTTACACCTGGGGATCAAGAGCTCTTGCGCTCTAAGGAAAGCATCCTTAAAGATCTGCCGGCTCTGTTCTTCTACCTTGTCCCTGAGGGCAGTTTCCCAGGCGGTCCTATTGACTGACTCCTTGAAGAGCTGGACGTTTGCTTTCCTGAAATTCAGGGTCCTGACTTTCCTCTTTGCCTGATCCATATCTCTCAGGACCGTGAACTTCACCAGTGTATGATCGCTGCACCCCAGGCTGCCTCCAATCTTGATGTCTGATTAGCTCACTTGCGTTGGTGGCCAACAAGTCCAGTATCGCATCCCCTCTGGTAGGGCTGTCTACTACCTGGCTTAAGAAGTTATCCTCAATGCCCTCCAGGAGTCTCCTGGATTGCCTACAGCTCACCGTGCTAATTTTCTAGCATATGTCAGGGTGATTGAAGTCCCCCAGCAGGACAAGAATCTGTGAGCGCGATGCTTCCTGTAGCTGGAGTAAGGCAGCTTCGTCAATAGGCTTCCCTTAATTGGGTGGCCTGTAGTAGACAGCAAACACAAGGCTCCCTTTGTTGCCTCTGTCTCTATTTCTTACCCATAAGCTTTCAACCTGCTCATGGCTACTCTTCAGAGACAGCTCTTCACACCCTTATCCATTACTTGATGCAGAGGGCAACCCCTCCACCCATTCTTCTTCTCTTGTACCTTCTGACCAGCTTGTAGCCATCGATAGCCACACTCCAGTCATGGAATTTGTCTCGCCAAGTTTCAGTAGTGGCAACTAGGCTGTAGCTTTGTAGCAGCATGGTGGCTTCCAACTCCTCCTGTTTGTTGCCCATGCTGTGTGCATTGGTGTAGAGGCACTTCAGCTGGGCTGTCAGTCGTGTCACCTTTTTAGAGGTGTCACCTTAATTCCTTTGAATTATTTTACTGGTGTGCCCCTGTTGGCCACTATTACCTCAGGACCCCCTGGCTCATCTCTGTGAGACGTCAAGTGTGTGGCAGTACCCAGCATGTCTCAGACCAACAGTCTGAGGGCCCTCACTAGCACCCCATCCCTCTAACTTTGGCATGTCATCCCAAAGCTTGTCACAGCCGAGCCTGATATTATCCCCTTCCCTCTTCAAGCCCAGTTTAAACCTCTGCCAGTGAACCCCACTAGTTTGTGAGCAAAGACCCTCTTACCCGTTGAGAAAGGTGAATCCTGTCTGACACCAGCAAGCCTGGTGTCGTGTAGACCATCCCATTATCAAAAAACCCAAAATTCTGGCAGTGACACCAGCCGCAGGGTATTGTAGTTCCACTGTAAGGCAGAGCCATAGTAAACCTGACTTTATTAATTCCAGAACTGCTTGGATTTCTTACACCATTTTCCCTAAGATGAATTAGTAGTTGGTAATAGGTGAGGATGAATATGTTTTCAAGTGGTTCTAAAGAGAGGGAAAAAACCACTACCCAGACAAACTATTATTTTCAAAATCTTCCCACTGCTTCTGAAGGTCAAATTTTAAGTACAAATCCATTTTGTTTTGGTTTGTTGTTTTGGAGTTTTTTTTTGTTTTATGTAATATATATTGGCTGGTATTTTTACCTTGCAGTGGAACAAAAAGCAGCTTCAACTCTAAGATACTGGGTTTTGCCAGATTTTTTTAAAGAAGTAAAAACAGGTGTCCCCTATATACACTGTAACTTCTAAAATATTGTACATTTACCTTGCTTTTATCAATTTCTTAGTGATGTTTATTTCCAGTGTTTCTTATTTCCCTTTGCAGCTTGCAATGCACATAGTGGAAGCAAAGCAGTTACATCATGTTTTAAAGTGTTTTTTAAGGTCAGTGCTTAGTTAATGTCACAGGTACTCCAGAGAGAACATGACGGAATTTTGCTGGAACTTTATAAGAAGAAGAGTTACAAAAAGAATAATAAATAGTCTTAGGAATCAGCAATGAAAAAAAGAAAATACGCCAGGAACATCCTATTATATGGGGTTTCCATTACTAAACCACTTAGACAGGAACCAGGATTCCATTGTATTAAATACCACAAAAAGAAAAAAAACTTACTACAGGTGCCTTTAAAGAGCTTTTAAAAGTAGAAATGTATATGTAAAGTTTGTATCAGTTTGTTTCAACTCATCTTTCCTAAAAACTGGGTTATAGAATTCTCCCAGCAATCAACAGGTATGGAGGAAAGATATTTCAGAACTACTGGAAATTTTGAATGGGGATCAGCATTAATTGGGGCAGTCTTGTGTTGGTGGCCTGTAGCATGATGTTATGGCCTAGTGTACTGTCCCAAAGTAATGAGGCACGTATTCATTGCTTTTGAAGGAGGTACCAGTCTACAGCTGCTAATGAAGACTTCAGCTTGAGATGCTTCCCCTGACAACAGAGCTCTCATGATGGAAGACAAATACCCTACTGGCTCCTTTACAAGTGAAAACAAGAAGTTTATTCTCGTCTCTTTTTGGATACCTTAAGAATATGTGATCTTTAGGTAGAACTGGAAAAGCAGTAAACACTGTCTGGAAAAGGCTGCCTGAAAACCACTGCTGGAAGCATCAGTGGTTCTCCAGAAGACAGGATGACTATGAGGACAAGTCAGCCACATCTCTGATACACTTGGCTATGCACCTCATTGAAGCTCAAACAAGATTTTTCAGTAAGTAAGGAAGGTACGTTGATACAAAGACTGGGCAAATCGGTTTCATGGGAATTTTAGTGGTAGTCTCAGGAAAATGCACTTCTTGTTTCCTCAGATAGAAGGTCCAGCTGGCTTTAGGTCAGTAGTGTGGATCTCACCTTAATTGTTGTTTTATAAGCCAGGAACCCACGGAACTGTAAAGTGTTTCTTCCTGGCCTGGCTCAACGTACCTCCCAGTGCCACAAATTCAGATATGAACTAATCCAGAGTAAAAGAGTACATCTACAAAATATTCCCAAGAACTGTGGAATAAGAACAATAGGCAATGCTGAAAACCAAAATTTGCGTTTTATCTCAGGAGCTGAGAATTCTGAAATGGTCTGTCTACAGCAATGTGCAAGCCAGTTGATAGTCAATTTTGTGATAACTTCCGAACAGACTGATATATATGACACTGAATCTAGCATAGACTGCTGCAACCATGAACAGTGATAGAGATGGGTGCTGCTTATGATTTCCTTACAGTCCCTTGGAACAACCTATACTATGGCCTTACTATGAGATGGTTTCAGAGATTCTCCCCACATCTACCCAGTCTAGAAAAGCAGTGTTTTTCTCTTAGTTTATTGTAAACTCCATTTTGTGGTAGAAATAGAATAAACTCAACCTTTTAGGAAACGTACTGAATACAGACATAACAAAATTTACCAGAATAAATCAAGTTAGGAGAATCACTTTTAAGATTTTTATGGCCAGGTTTTTGACCATTTTTTCAGAGTTCCTGAGAGTTGCTGTCTTGATAGCTCATCTGTTGATCTTATCCTCAGGGCACATGCAACTTTCCACTTCCCAGATCCTTTTGTCTTGTAATCCCCGCGCAATGGGTCACATCTGCTTTATTTGTTTGAGTTTATACGTCATGTTTCTTTAAAAAGAGACTGATGGGGTCAGGAACCTTTGGAGAAAGGCAGGAAGATGACTTCTCCCCAAGGAGTAACTGAATGTGCTCAGGCAGAGAAGTTTTCAGTACGTGGGGTGGGGTGCTCAGAGAGGGAGAGCTCAGCAAGAGGTGAAAATAGGACATTGCAGAGAGAGGGACGGAACAGACACACAGCCAAGCCTGAGAGGTGATGGAAATAAACATTCCTGGGGACTTAGGAGGGACTGTGCATCATTTGCTGCATCTCAGAAAACCATGTTGCTGGTCTGAGACCAAGCCTGGAAGAAAGGACTCATTTGTGGGCAGGAGGGAATTTGTTTAGAGATGCCTTTAATCTTACTCTGTTTTACTTAAACATTTTAAGGTTTCTCTTTTTTTAGAAAGGGTAATTATTCTAACCTGTGTTCTGACAACAACTCTTTTTTCCGGCTTAAAGTATTTGTAGTCTTGGAGGGGGAATTTGCTCTAGGTTGATTGTTTACAATGGTCCCGTGTTGACTCAAGGACCCATCGTGCCATGTCTTCAAGCTCTTTCTTTTTCAGTATTCCGTCTCTTCTCAGACCAGGCCAAATGTTGGAGCTGTACTGCTCGTTACCCTTTACCTCAGGGTCTCAGTACACAAGCCCCCTGCTCAGCACAATTACGTACGTGCACCTGTCCATCTTCATTCACTTGCTTGTTCCTGTTCGTTCTCTGCCAGCCCTTCTAATCTGTCCCCTAATTCTCCTTCCTGCCTCCTGTTCTCAGCTCCAGCCTCTGTCCCTGGAGAAGCCAGCTACTTCCTTTCCACCAGAAGGCAATTAACTAGTCACAAGTTGATTAGAGATTTTTTTTTTCTTCTTGATATCACACCATTACTTAATATGCACAAGATCCCTCTGGTAAGGAAGCATCTTGATAATCCAGAGAAAGTTATGTATTCCAGCTCCTTTGGGATCTTTCTGGTTAGATTCACAAAGGAAACCTTTCTTGCTCTGTTCCAGCTATTCCACATGTGCCATCATCACCAGCTTGAAGTATTTTGATGTTATGGCTACAGCTGGCACTGGCTGGTAGTAACACCTGATTTAGTCAACTTTTGTCATGCATTTATTGGCAAGAACTGAGCTCAGAGCAAACTGCACAAGGTTCAAATGCTCTGTTATAAAGAAAAAGTGCCTGAATGCAAAGTAAGGCATTTTGGGAACGTAAACCCCAAGAACATGGTACCATTTCTCACAAAAGTTTCATCTAATCTAGAATCCTGTCTCCAGATATCAAGGAACAGTATTGAGAACCTCACAAATATATCACGTGTTGTTTTAAGGGTATTTTCCTAACATCTAACAATTTTTATTTCCTGGAGTTCCTGAACCTGAGGTGATAGTCTTGTATTTAATAAGTCTCGAGGTTTCTTTTTGCTTCCATGAATTCGTGCTGATGCTTTTTGAATCTGTATGAACTTCTAGCATCCATAAGATCCTTCAGCAAAGAGTTCTACTACTTAACTATGCAGTGTGGGTGTAGTCACCCTTTTGAATATGCCTCCTGCAAGTTTCTAATTCAAGTGACCTAATTCTTGCTATAATAAAAGAAAATTTATCTCTTGAAGACATTTCTTTTATCATAAAATGTGCTCTTCTAAAATGAATGAAGAAAATGAAAGATTCAAGTTGTTTCTTTCCTGGTCAGTCTCTGCTGTGGATGCCTGATATGTTGCAAGTGCTTCAGTAGCAAAGATAGCATCTGGGTGGGAATTTTTTAACAAGAAAGAAAGATTTATTGGAGTTGTTAGTTACTGGAGAGAGGTAACCCTCTTCCAGTGCCACAGAATAAACTCTTCTGGCTTTATTCCACGGCACTTGGAAGACAACATGTGAACCAGAGATCCCATGACCTCTGATAGAGGGTCTGTCCCTTAGACACAGCCTCATCTCAACAGAACACCTTTTTTTTCTGAGGAATCAGGGCTGTTCTGCTGAACAGATAAGATCAGCTAATAAAATAAATGAGACTCGCTCATTTAGGTGCTCGAAGGGAATGAATGGACAGAAGACACCTGGGGCCTAGCAAAACTGCTTTCTTCCAAGTGGAGTTTCTGAATGAAGTCTGGGAGGAACGATGTTGCCTGTTCCCTCAAGTAGCCTAGACTAATCAGGTATGTAACTGCAACTGTGTCTTTTTATTGAACAGTAGAAGATTGCTGTTTCATATTGGATTGTTGTCTTATACTGGAATTCAAAGCGCATGCAATCTTTGTTGGTTCTCAACAGGCTGCTCTAACAGGGAAGGGTTTGCGAGATACTACAGCGTGCAGGCAAAGCTACAATAGACCCACAGTTTTGTTCAAGCGTACACAAAATTTAATCTGCAGAATACCAGCTGCTGCTGCACACAACGCAGACTCTTAAATCAGCTCTCATATCTGGAAGCGTTTTCATCCTTGTCTGATCATGAAGAGTCCAAGTTTTTTCAAACTTAGCAGTTCTGGGGGAAGTCCATTGTTTTGCGGAATATAGGAGTGGTTTTCCTTAACAATTCCTATGACCACTGGAGTCTTGGCCTACTCCTAGTGGTGTCGATGCTACAGGCAGTAGAGAGGGTATTGCAGGGAGGGGCTGCTCTTCTTTAAAGTCAGTGCTGACAGCAGTATCCTCCATGGTGCCAGAAGGACTGATGTGGGTGACTCAAGAGGGGTTGTTCTTCCATCTGTTTCAGTACTGAAACAATGTCCCAGCAGGGTGCTGGAAGCTATACGGAGATGAGATGTAAAAGCCTACTTTTCAATACTCCATTACTCTGTTTAGTGTTTGCTTGTCTTCTCTATTGTGTATTTGACGAAGTTTTAATTGTTATTTATTATATTTTTAATGCCACATGCCAAATACTGTGGAGGAAATGAAGATGGCTGATAAATAAAATAATCAGTATTATGTCCGACAATAATTTTGTAAAAATTGGCCCTTCACATAGGGAGTAACCTCAGTGAGCTGGTACTTCTGCAAAACATTTTACTATTCACTCTGTTTCTGTAGCTTTTCTTCCTACATGCCAAACCTGTAATTGAATCTGCCCTCTTGTTTCTGGTAGGTAAGGAGTGATACCTACTTTTAACTTTCATCTTAATTTCCAGGTATGTAAAAAGTGCCTTGGCCAAAGTAAAGGTGCCAACTTGTGGCTAAACCAGGAAGAGTCCTAGTCCCAAGTCTCCTTGTTTTAGCTGTAAGACTCTCCAGCAATCTACTTAAGGTATTTATGGGTAAAGTTCTTTATCTGCACTAAAAATGACATTAGCAGTCTAACAAGTTGCCTTTGTTAGTCGGCTAAGCAGAAAGAAAAAGTGCAGCAGCACTTTTTTCAGCAGAAAAAGTAAGATATTTTCCTACTGTCCAATTTTGAATTTTTCAAAGAGAACTGGCAAGAGGCTTGAATTACCTCTGTAAATTTTGCATTGCTAATTTTAAGTCCGTGTAAGTGAGCAACTGGGGGGGCACAGCCATGGCAAGCACAGAGGAGAATTAGATATCAGTTAGGGGAATTGGGAGTAAATCAACACAGGAAGGCCTTCAAAGAAAATGCACAAGTTACAGAAGGAAAAAAGTACTTCAAAAGGCAGGAGTCTGTGACTGATTACAGCTGTCAGGAAACATCAGTCCTGCTCCCAATCTTCTTCGCTATTTAAGGAAAGAAACAAAATCTGAAGAATTTAGTTTTAATTATATAAAATAACACGCTGGGGAAGTTGAGCATGCCAGGGCCTACCCTGTATCTAATGTTTCACATAATTTGCCTGCTGCCCTGGCTGGGAGCTCCTATACATGTCTGTCATGTGAACTGCAGTTCCCCGAGGCTTTGGGATTATTCTGGTTTTGTGCCATAACACTCTGTTCCTGTTGCTTTAAACCTGATTAATGAATTGGAAGTTGGGTTGATTTAATACTCAGGTACCAGCATAAAATTAATGGCTGTAGTAACTTTCTCAGATCCTATTGCCTCACTCTCCCTGTTATCTGCGAAGAAATGTGGAGAAGAACAGTAGGTTAAACTTCAATATAACTTTGTTTCATTAAGCTCTGGAAACTCAGACGCAAATGAGGGGCACAGAAATTGAGTATAAGTTATCCCTTCCGATTAAGTCTCCAGGCAGTGTTAGAGCAGGTACATTAGCCGCAAATACATGCAAAATTTTTTCTAAGCTTTGTTCACCTTCCGGGTAGGAAAATGTTCTCTTCCCCTCTTAACAACAGCAACAACAAAAACCCAACCAACCAAACAAAAAAATCAAGGGAACGACCAAGGTCTGCCCAAGTAAGAGCAAATAACTTCCTTATTCTCCTTGGTGCTGCCTGGCATGACAGTAGTCGGGTGTCCCGCTCCCCTGGAGGGAGTTCAGAGCATAATCCCCAGTCCAGCCTGGGAACAGGAAGGGGACCTGGGGAGGCAGCACGCCCCCGCTGCTATGCCAAAGCGCCACAGAGCCCTACTGTGTTTGCCGTGCCCCCAGCTCAAAGAGAAAGTTTTGTTTCATCTGTTCTGGCAACTTCACAATTCCCCTTCTAAGCCCCTGAAACTGAGCTGTGGTTGTGTCACATGAGATGCACAGTGCAAGAAAAACTGGGTTGGAATCAACGGCACAAAAATCCCGAAACACGAGTGAAGCTAAAGCACTGTTGAGCACTTAAATGCTGCCCTTTGCATAGCAGCAGCAGGTAAAATCAACGATCAGGGAAGAGAAGCAGCTCCATGAGCACCAAAAGTGTGCCATTGGGATAGACTACCAAGGAGCTCATCTGTCTCCTCTTGAGAGAGCTGTCCATGCCTAAATTTACCCTATGACGATGGATGCAAGGACTAGAAAGTACCAAGCTACTTCCTCTGGAAATCAAACACGCTTTTCTAACCCTTTCCACTCTTGACACTCCCTGTTGATAAAAGGAAAAGGCAAGAGAGTGTAAAGTTCATTGTGGTGCAAACTGATAAACTGGCTATATGTATATATATGTATAAACGGGTCAGACTCTATTTTGAATTTTCAAGAACAGTACTATGGATTTTCGAGTCTCACGTTACTGACAGCACAGTATTAATATGTTGTAAATCCTGGGTTTGTCATACAGATTTAGTACATCTACTGAACGGAAATGACACTAACTAAACAAACCCAAATAATCCCAGGGGTTTATGTAGGATGCTGTCTCAGCTTCAGATGTTTCGAACTTTGGGTGTTCATTTCCTTTAATGCTCGTCTCCAAAGGTCTGCAGTTCAAAGGGGAAAAAAAGCTGAGCGTTTGTGCTTAAATAACACTGTGTACTGTTTATTCTATTAGTGACGGTGATCCAGGCGCTTGTATCATTCTTTGTATCAGACTTTGACACTTGGATGTCTATCCTTGGATTGGCTGTTAGTTACAAAAGGCTGTTGCTTCAGTCATTGCTTGAAACACTGGAACGAAGCCTGGGCCTCTTGGACATTTTAAGTAGCTGGTTTATTTGTCTTTCCAAAGCAATTTATCTAAATAGGCCAACACAATCAAATTACATGGGATTCTAAATACATTCCACTTCCCGGTCTGACATCTTAATTAGAACTTTTAAAAAATAATGATTACCTTTCGGCTCCCAAAATTTCACAAACATTTCTTAAAAATTGGCCAGTGAATATCACTAACAGCCACACAAAGCTATTTGTTTTTTTAAAGTTGATCAGACTTTCCATTGGCACATATCCTGGCAAAAAAAAAAAAAAAAAGCTGTGAGGAGGAATACAATTTACGCTGGTTCAAAACCACAAAAGCAGAGAATCACTGATAGTTCCAGTTATGATCTTTATCTTGCATAAAACCTTTCTTATCCACCTTTGGCTAAAATAGTGCCTTATAAAAACATTTCTTTTCCAATACAGTGTAACCGAATTGGGTTACACAATATTGTGAGTAATTTAAAATACCATGATGATTGCATTGCCTTTTCCACACTGCTTCCAACTGAACTTTGTTTCCACAGGGGCTGTGTAAGTGGAGCTATTGCTGTTAAGTGTCACTTTGACTTTTTCTGTATTCATATAGAAATTGCTTCATGTGTCTCAAAGTGGACTATCATCTGTAAATGAATGAGGATGAATGTTACACGCTACTCAGAAACAGAAGACTTTGGAGCATGTGAAAGACAAACAACATCAGAGCTGAGGGATGAGGATTTAACCAGATGCAAACTAGCATTACTACCTCCCCTGGTTTTCTGTGGGTCATTAAAGTGAAATAAGTTTTAGACACTTTAAAAACCTCTCAGATGCACAGCTGGCTGATTTGCACCAATCTTTGAAAATGAAAAAAAAACCAGCATTTCAGTATAGTTTTCAGAATTACAAACGGTTCTTTTAATATTTTGTGCCAGATGGGCCTGTTTGAGGGTCTAGATACTGAGCTTGAAAGATGGACATTTTCTTTTAAGATCGTTGTATCTGACCACAATTTATATCAAAACACCATTGCTTGAGGTAGAGTACAATTTGCTAGACATTAAAATTTCTTAGATATTAGTTCAGTTAGCAGTTTTGGTGCATAAGGACAAGGCTACATTCAGTGGAAATTAAATTAGAAATTTCACTCCAGCAGCACACAGCAGCCCCTAAGAGGCACAAGCACCAAGAACAGGGCCTTCAGACAGCTTTGAACTGTATTCATGACTGCTTTCATTCTAGGTGACAAAAATCAACCTACTCTGGCATAAAATCCCCTGAAAAGCAGACAGCTGAGATGTAGGAGTCTCAGAACCAACTGCTTTGATCTACAGGTCTTCTTGTATTGCTTGCTGATGTAGACATAGCCTGTGTGACTTTGGGAAGTTTCAGCTGCTCTGTCTGTGAGCAGTTCTCCATTTAAAGTAGTTGGCAATATTTACCTTTTTCTTGAATACCACTTTCACCTTCACAGATACATGGTACTGTTCGATTACAAACTATCTGCATGAAAATGATAAGCATCAGAAGTTTGATGCTGTGTGTCTAGAGACCATAATACAAATCAGTTCCTGTATTCCTTATCTGCTTGTTGCAATTCTGTGGTCATACTCCTTTTATTGCATTTATTATATTCAGTTTCTGTTATCACAGCTAGCGTTATGCCCAGTATTTCCCGTTAAAGTTTCAGCTTATTTTACAGCATAAGACAGTATCATTTGGGTCTTATGACAAATTAAACAATATACAGAAGAGAAAAGGTCAGTATCATATATTTCTGGGAGTTCTGCCTTGTAGTTCAGTTGACCATAAAAACAGGTTGAGAGACAACTTCTTAAGCACAACTGTCCAGTTTTGGCTGGAATGTATTCTCATCCTGCCTTATTCAACACAGTCAGTCTCATCTCCTTTTCTATCTCTGTATGGAGAGAATAGAGGGCTGCTGACAAAACCAAAGGAATCTGCCATCCTCAAACTATTGCTGGTAAAGCATGAGCAAAAATTGACAATGGGGAGGATGGATTGATGGATGGATGGATGGATGGATGGAAGGAAGGAAGGAAGGAAGGAAGGAAGGAATGAACGAACGAACGAACGAACGAAATCCAGAAAAAAAAAAGTTAAAGCTATCAAACACTGAGGAATGGGTCTAGGAACCTGTATGAAACAGAATGGAAAGAATGAGGAGAGTCAGAGACTTGTGAGCAGCAGAACTGTTGGACAGATGGCAGCAAAAGACTGGTAAGGAGACCATAAAATCAGAATTCATCAAATGCAGAGTGAGAAAATGATGCTAAATGAAAGAAGACAGAGAATGTGGGAGGATAGAGTTGCCACTGCAGAAATTCAGCTTGGTTACCCAAGAACAATATCTGCTCTGCATATGTGCATCATCTTGTATTTGTGTGGTAGATCTAGTAGCTGTACTGCTTGCTAAGGAATTAAGAGCCAGTTGGCAGCTCTAGGAGAGAAGTTTAGAGATGGAAACAATGATATCGAAGTGAGAAGTTCTTGCTAATGCCAAGAACAAATATGTGAGACAACAGGTAGGAAAAATTTCACATTATCAGGGGAAGAAGGAAGTAAGAGTATCAAAGTTAAGAAAAATACCAGAAAAATGGAAGTTGAGTAAGATGCAGAGAAAAAAGAAGGAAGAGTTTTAAGATATAATGTAATATATGATCCAAGGAAAGACCAAGCAGAGCATGCTGAAAACAGTGAGATGACTTAAGGAAGAAATACTGATTTTATTAGGAAGAGGAAAAACAAGGAATTAGGTTCTTATTTGCCTTCCTAAAAGGGTGAAAAGACAAATAGGTTGAGATATAAAAACCACTGCAAACATAATTTTGTTTACTGGCAAACAGGTAAGCGATAATGCCGGTTTATGAATAATAGGTCAAAACAATTTGCAGACTGTTCATGGAAAGCTTTGTGAGAAACAACCAAGGTTGTCCCTGGAAATTAAAACTTCACTGTTGTGCATATCAAAATACCTTCTCTCATGCTCCTGAAACAAGCCAGCCTTCTTCAGATATACTCTAACTAAAAGAAAAAGCAATGTTTTGCTGGCCTGCATGACATGACTTTCAATTTATCCAGGATATATAGCCTGTCAAGATCTGTACGTCCCCAGCAGGACTGCCTCCCAAGCAGACTAACATAAAGCTTGTCTGAGTTTCCTTTGTGAGTAGGATAGCCTTGCCCACAGCTATTGAGTTTCTGGTAAAAGAAGTGCAACTTTTATTAATTGAATTGTTCATCTTAAATGGCACGCATTAAAGAAAAGATGAGACTGGGTCAAAACCTCACTGACAATAGAAGCGTACCAATTCCTACAGATGAGAATCTGAAGCAGAAGAAAACAGGATCCTTCCAAACATTAGAGATGGGATTTTTTAAACATTTTCTTTGGGAATGTGAAATACCTTTGGAAGTTTGTCAGCTTAATCTAACCAAGCAGTGGATGCTTGCACAGGTACTGTACAAACACTGTGCTGGAGAGGTCTGCACATTACGTTCAGACACCAGTAAACACAGAGTTGCCAAGCTGAGCAAATGTTAGTTTTCCAGTTGAGTGAACAAAACCTGATGTGCTTAATTCAAACTGATTAAGCAGTGCTTGAGCTTGTACTTTTAAGTAACCTCTTTATTAAGGTATTTCTGTTGGCGAATATTTTAAATACCCGCTATTTTGTTTCTGAGATGGTGGAAGATAATTGACATTTGAAAAGAAGGGAGAGAAGTCTAACAAATCTAGGTGAGAAGCAGAACTTCCACTCTTCAGCAAAATTAGTTAGAAATGAGACATCACCTAACTTGACTCTCTGCAACCAAAAGGAAGGCAAGACCTCAAGGCATCAAAGTTCAGTTTCTGGATGCTGTATATATACCATGGTTGAATTTATGTCCCAGTCAAGTACATTGCAAAATTACCACCTATTTCAGGAAGGGCAGTCAATTGGGATTCTCTTTCTTTGTCTTGACTATGTCCCCTTTTCTTGTGCCTTTGAGGAGCCTTTCAATCTCCAGTCTTTTGATTCTTGTAAGTCACTAAGAATGGAACCCTGACAATGCTCCTGTGCAGGATCCAGTGAACATGGTTTGGTCTTAGATCATGTAGGTGGGATTTTTGACGTCCCACCACAGTAACTTGAAATTCAATGTTTCATACTACAACCTAGAAGGTGTAGTCTAATTACAACACCTTCAACTCTTTTCAAATTTGGCCATCTTAAAAACTTCACAATGCTTGAACTTGAAAGCTTTTTCAAATTAATTCAGACATATCACAGTTCCAATTCTTGCAGTTTACTCTATAATATTAATATATGTATTGGTTTTATGTTTTTATAAAATAAAGCCCTGTAAAAAAAGTCACAGCTCTAAGGAGCCAATATCTCTAGTGGAGTGGATAATTCAATAGGATGCGTGACTCAGTTTGCAGAATTGGTATAGTTTACTTGAGATACCTTCACATAAAACCAGCAAAACTTAAGTTTGTAATTTATAGCTTGATGTATTCTGAATATTGTTATCAGTTCTGCTTTACATTTGTACCGTAGTATAAATGGCAGGTTTTGTTTGCATTATGGAGTGGCTAGTTTTGAGGAAGAACCTGAAGGTGGTTGAAAAAATGGCTACATATGGTTTAAATCAGAAACAACCATCTGAAGGGAGAAGTAATAAGCAAATCAGCCAGCCAGCTAAACAACAGAATACAATTCCTGCTAAGTCTTTGGCACAAAAGTACCCTCCCAGTGCCCCAAAGCATCTGGGAAATGAGTATGACATTCAAAGCCTGACAGATGGTGAGAGCATCCTGCCTGTACCCAGACCACGCCAACTGAGGATACCTGGTCTTAATGGTCAGAATTGCACTTGAATGCAAAAATCTTTTCAATCATCTTAAAATTGAGACCATCTAGATCAATACAATGTGTGGTAAATCTAGTTTTGCTGGTTTTGATGAGAAACAGAACAATGTTTTTTGTATTAGAGCAGAATACCAGAGCCTTCAGAGTGAAAATTGAAAGCCTCTCTCTGTGAAGCTGGATTGTTTTCGGATCCACACTTTTCCTTAAATGATCTTGGGTTGGAAACTCTGTGTTAGTAAGATATTAACTCTTTCCCAGACAGATTTTTAATGGAGGATTCTGCCAGTTCTATAACTTGTGGAGAGCAAACCAGAGCTCCCTCGGGACAGGCAACATTTAAGTGGTGTTCCAAAAAGTTTGGCTCCACAGAAGACAGTTGAATAGGGTAAACAATTCATGTCTGCACTGAGCAGCCAAACAGCCTTTCAATCAGCTGGCTTTTGCACGAGGTGGGTAGTTTAAGGGGCATGGATTGGCCCTAGGGCTTGATCTGTAGCAGGCAGGAATACCCAGTGTCAGTTGAATTTAGCTCCACCCTTTGTTAGAATTTGGAGGAAAAACTAAGTTAATATGTTTCTAAAATATGTCTGTCAAAGTGAGTTTTTATTTTGTAGGAATGTTTTCTGTATTACGCAGAGAACTCATATGGCTCTCCACTTACTCCTATGAATAAAATACATTACATCTACAAATGCTTGCGAAGGGGGGAAAGGATTAGAAAGGTGAGGAATTGAGGTGGATGGGGTTATGACTACCAGCTGGAGGATGGGCAACATAAAAAGATTTTGGGATACTGGAAGCAAGGTAAGAGAACGTGCCCATCTGACATTCTCTCTTTCATAACTAGCAGGAGCTGGGAAGTCCTGCTTCTTTGAGGGGTACATTTCATATGATCTTTTGTCATTCCGTGTGTCATTTGAGAGGGAGGAATCCTGGGACTTCTGAAGGTATCTGTCCCTTAGCATGTGACTCAGGAAGCGGAGTTTTGCATTTATTGCCATGGAAATATCTGAGATGTTCTGTTTGTCTTTGTAAGCCAAGCTATGGTGAAGAGAATGGAACCTAATGCCAAACTTAATGTCTATAAATGATAAAATACAGGGTTAAAGTATGGCAACTGGGAAACTGCCTCAAGGAATTTCTACTGATAGAGCTTGGAGAACTGTCTAGATGGCCCAGGGAAAGCAGCAACAGCAGCAGGACATGGCCAGATAATCCAGGCTGGATCTGGCAAACAAAGCTCACGTGCTCCATACTGATGATTCAGGGCTTGGCCCAGTGTAAAGCCTCAATGGAGAAACTGCACATCTGTTCTCGTTGTCCATGTTCATACCTCTGTACACCTAGAATTTCAACAAATAATGTCTCCAACCTGCCTTTAATACTAGTGATTTGACAAACTACTCATATCCTGCTTCCTCCACCATCCCAGTTGTCATTTTCCAAACTGAAGAGTCAAGAAGACCTTACTTGTATGGATGCTCTATGGATCAGTACTGTTGCCCTTCTCTGAGAACATTGCTAGTATATCCTTTTTGAGATGGGGAAAACAGAACCACATCATCAATACACATAATAGTGTAAAGACACTTTCTGGTTTGTTTTTTATTCTTTTTCTAATAATTTTTCATATATATCAACTGCTTTTTAGCCACTACTGAATTTTAAGAAGACATTCTCTCAGAAGTATTGGCAGATTACAAGATCTGTCCTGGATGGCAATAGCTAGTTCAGGTCACATCATTTTATATGTGAAGCCGGAATTAATCTTTTTTTCCACCAGTGGCACTTTACATTTACATAGATTACATATCATCTTCTGTTCCTCTAGTGTATTAAGGTTGTTGAGTCCTTCTTCAAGTCCTCTTCAGTACTTGACTAATTAAATAAACAAACTTTGTCAATTAATAATTTTACTTTTCTGGGTAATTTATGAATATGTTGACCAGCATAGATCTCTGTGTAGTTTGGCAAGTGATCTTCATTTGTAATGAAAGCTTTGTATTTACTCATACCTCTGCTTCCTATCTTCTAAACCTTTTATTTCTCAAAAAAAAAAATCTTCTTCTGTGATGGCTGCTTATTTTCCTTAAGAGTCTTTGGTGCAGGATGTTGCTGGAAGTCTTTCGGAAATCCAAATAGACTCCAGTCTGAGCTCTTCCACCCACGTGCTTATTGACTTCCTCAAAGAACTCCAGCATGGTTGTGAGCAATGACTTCCTTTACCGAAGTCATCTTAATGTTTCCCCAGGATATCAGATTTATCCATGTTTATCAGTTCTATTCTCTATTACAGACCCTATAAACTTGTCCTTTACTGATGCCTAGTTCTCCAGTTCTCCGCTGGAATACTGGTTAAGAATTGGCATCAAACATGTCATCTTCCCATTCTTCGGTATCAAGACCATATTAAGCAAGAGGCTGTACGACAGTGTGTAGCTATGTCACTCCAAGTTTTTTCCATTTTTCAAAAGTTGCTTCCAAAGTTTGTGTCTGCAGCATGGTGGCTTTGCATGGTATTTTTAAAGTTAACTCATATGAGTTAATGATATTTTGTTTGTTTGTTTTGTTTTGGATAGCATTTTAGTTTTCTGAATTTATTAATTATATGTGTTGTCTTCCTACTTGGCCATGTGGGTTTAATTTTTCTTCTTCATAAAACTTCCTAATAGTTAGTATGCATTCACCACGTGCCTCTAGTAGGGCACCTTTAGATAGACATCATGCTGCTTGAAAGGATTTAACTCTCTTAGATGTTCCTTTTAGCTGTTTTTAAAATAAACATTCTTGGTCTTATATATTTCTCATTTTTGAAGGTGAATGCAACTGTGTAGATTTTTCGAGTTGGGTTTTTTTTCTGTTTTATGGATACAGAATCTAAGCCCATTAAGGGTGATGCTACAATTCTTTAATTGTAAAGATTTTAAACCTGGTCCTGAGCACTACTCAGCAACAGCTCAAGGGCTACTTCTGTCATGGGATCCTTAATCACTACACCATTAGCCATTTGTTGATTGTATGTCAAAGTCCAAGACCAGTGTCAGAACCCAGTGTAATATCTGTTCTATACACATGGAGGGTGTTGAAGTCTACAGTTGGCCCTTGGAAACACAAACAGTTGTTACTGTTGAGGCAGCAACTGACATTTTTACTTCTTTCAAAGTGCTGAACTGTCATTTACAGTTCATAATAATGCCACTTAACGTTTATAGAAAACATGAAAAGCTTTACTTTGTAGCTATGCATACAGAAAAGAAAGACTTCCAATATTTCTTTGACCTTGAACCATTTCTTCATTCAACATGAATTTAAAATCCATTCTAACTTCACTGCTGATGTCTAATATCAAACATGATTTAGTTTGTAATGTTTGTGAATACTTTGCCCAATATGTAGTTAACAAAAACTGGAAAAAGAGTACCCTTTTTTTTCGATCTTCAGTGAATTAGCTTTTTTGCCAGGGACAGAGAGAACTTGACAGAGCTGCCATGAGTTGGTGATTTTTAACCAGAATTCAAGAAAGCTGTTCAACAACTTGTAGTTGAGAAAAAAAAGCTGAAAACACTTTAGTTTTTGGTAATTACAGTATATTTTCTATTCCCAGCCCACCTTTGGAAGCTCAAGTACTCTATCAATTTTGCTATTAAAATCATTGTTATGGATTGCTGTTGAAATCAGGCGGCCTTCTGAAGATTACCAAGACAATGCTGAATCTGAAAAGGTTGTTAGTTAAGAAGCAAGCATTTCTTTACTTCATCATAATTTTTACTGGTTAAAATATGCAAATAAGGTACATTTCTCTTCTAATATGTGTACCTTTTATGGAACTGTTACTGTTTCTAGCTAGCTCTGGTTAAATGCACATTTCCTCTGTTGATATGTACTTTTCATCACAAATTTGGGAAGTAGAGCTGTTGTCATGGCCAATGCTCATAACTGAGCAAGTTATACGCAAAGATCCCAGGTTTCTATCAGTAGAGCTACTAACAAATTTGAGATTTTGCTGACTCTCCCACAATCTGGGTTGTAGGCTGAATAGGAAAATGAAATAAAAATTTTTTTCATGGAATGAAAAATCATAGCTGATACCTCTAAATTAAGATGGAGAGTTATTGGTAGGGTGCAGAGATATATGTTAGATGTCCCATGCAGGATTTGTCCTGAGTACTTTAGGTAGTACTACAACAGTACAATCCAGTTTAAGATAGGAAAAAATATTATTTCAGTAACTTTGTAACAGCAAAACTGAAAAATCAGAGATTTAAGGAGACTAACATCAGTGTGGCAGAAGCTGGATACGTTTGTTTGTATTCTCAGAAGAAACTGGCATTACAGCTTTTGGTCTCCAGCTATATTATTTTTAAGCTGTAAGAGTCTGGAGACCAGACTTTTCATTTTCTTTGTGCGGAGAAGCTTTAAATGAAATTACAGTTTGGTTTCTGTAACTTGTAGGCCAACCTTCATTATCTTATATACTACCTAAGGTCACAGCTGAAACTATAGTTGAAATGAAACGCTGAAGCTGAAAATAGCTTTTACTGTGTAGCTGGTGGAACACATCCTGCTCGTGAGCATTGTGTTTAATTTGCATTGTTTCACACCCTGTAATGGAAAGGAGTCCATAAGACCCTGGAATCTGGACAGCAGTGTCTGCTTCCATTGTTGCAGAATTCAGTCCTGCGGAGGCAAATGCAGTTGTCATCTTTGCTTTAGTATTAGCCAGTGTTCCATAACGACATTTTAGAGCTGTAGGCACAGTTTTGAGCTGTGACTGCAAATTGTTACTTGGCTGGTAAAACTCACTAGGGAGGTGTTTGAGCCATTGTCTGAAGTTCATTTTTGAATGCCTTCCATCTAAAAGGCAAGACGCCAATTTCCTTTGGGTTCTTTTTTCTGGGTTTCCTTTGGCTCCCCTAATGGAGAACTGTCTTCTGATGCTGACAAAAATCTTCAGCATGTCCCTGTTTTGATGTTTTCACTCTCATTTTAGACACGGTGTAGGGTCTCCAGTGACATGTGAGTTTCACATATACAATTATGCATTCTGTGGAGAGGGATCTGGTTGTGCTCACTGATGAATGCCTGTTGAGGGAAGAAGAACCTATGCTGAACATCTCAGATTTAGCACATGCTTTTAATCACTTACCTAAAGGTGCTATTGATGTTTATGCAGACCTTGACAGGACTGATCAGAGTCCATTCTTGAATATCACTATTCATTTCTTCCTGAATATTCACAGGGAGCAATAGTGCACAGCTGTCCCAGTGGGAGTAATTGTTTAAGTATGAATTTCATAAAAATATTTTGCCTGGCTCCTTCCATGTCTTCTCATTTTCTGTACACTACATGCTTTCCTAGGCTGTAACCTTTGCAGTGCGGTGATGTCCTTGCAAAGATCTGTGTCATGTTGTGAATACAGTGAGTCCTGGAACTGGCAGAGACCTCAGGAGGGTATTGCAGTCCATATGCTAAATACTAGTATAATACTATATTAATAGCTATTAATTATTTTTCCTAATATTTAGCCAAAGGAAAAAAAACGGTTAGTGTGTTTTTTATTATTTGGAGAAAAAGTATAGATAATGTGTCCATATTTGGAACTTTTAGGCCTTTTAACTAGGAAACAGCTTTATTTACTACTGCAATCAGGTTGGTTGCTAAAGTAATCTTAGCTTCCTTGCTTTCACCTTCCCCTTGCAGGTATTATTAGCTTGAGTATGAATCTGTCAGCTTAACTGCTCTGTGTGCTAGGAGTGCCCAGTCTAATAAAACATTAATGACTGACATTTACAATGGCATCTAGGAATTTCAAACTGTCTTCTACCAAAGGTTACTTTACTAGCCAATCCATCCTTCACCTCCTTTCCCCAAGGAGGGAACTCCTTTAACAAGGAGTTAAAGACATCAATTACAGCAATGCTAGTGTAACAAGTGAACAGCCATTCCTTGTCTGACCAGTGATCCATGTAGCTTACCAGCCTGCCTGTGATACTGTCCAGCAGAAGATTCTTAGAGAAGAATATATCGAGTGAACGCTAGATTCAGTTTCCCTGAAGCTGTGGTTTAGAAACTGCATCCAGAGCACTTTTAGCCATGATAATAGACCTACTTTCCATTAGCCTATTTCCTGAACCCTTTTTGTTTATTTAGTGCTCACATCATGCAGCAATGACTTCCCCATTTTAATAATGTGTTGAGTGAAAAATTCTTCCTTGTTTTGCCTTAAACCTGCTGCCAGATCACTCATTTTACTTCCCCAGCCTGGAATGCTATGAAGAACAGCAGAACAGGATCTGAAGGATCCTACCCAGATTCAACTAGAAGGACAGAAGGTCAAGACTGAGAATGGGCATGACTACCAGACTTCATTTTTATTGCAACAACACTTGCAAGTGTCAAGGCCCCTTTGTGCTAGCAGGGGTACAGACTTCTGAGAGAGTACGATGCAAAGAATTGATAGTCTAAACAGAAGAAGCTGTCAAAGTGGAATAATGAAAAAACAGGAGTCTGATCCTTTCTATCTCTTTGGAAAGAGAGAAAGTCACAGTAACTGCCACTGTTGCCCAGAGCGTAAGTTGGGAAATGTCCTTGTGCACTGTGTCCTCCCACTTCTTCAGCTACTTTTAGCCATTCCTGATTGCAGAGGCATTTGCAATTAGAGTGTGGCAAGCACAGCAGCAGCTCCAGGAGGCAGTGAGAAGTAGAGCAAGGGGGAAAAAGGTGAGCAGGAGACTGGAGACAGGGAAGCATTAGTGATGAATGTAAGAAAAGTCATGCCAAGTCAGACCAAAGATCCATCTAACCCAGTGTCCTAACTCCAGCAGGACTGGACTTTTCTTCAGGAAAAGAAGCAGAAGTTATGTACTGGAGTCATAATGTGAGTTGTCAGTGGAGCAGCGGTTCCCTCACATGGCTTGAGCCTTATTGCAGCAGGATCTTTGAGGCAGGGATGTTCGTGAAACCTGCTGCTCCCTGCATGGGGCCACAACAGTGAAGAACATAGACACCAAGGTGACAAGTATTGATTGCTACCCATGGAAGCAAGCAGCTGCAATGGGCAAGTGAAGGTAGAAAAGATGTTCCAGATCAAGTATTCTATTAAGATTTATAACTACAACGACCTGATGCCCACAGCTATTTTGTTCCTTCATACAAAACTGCTGTCAATAAGGGTGCATTCAGGCATTGAGTACTGATATGGAAAGCCAAGTATGAAGCTGAGTTAAAATTTGAGGAAAGATGCAGGACTGCAAGAATCAGCAGTTCTTTTGGAATCTGCAGTTCTAAATTTGCAGCAGGGCCGCAACAATGAATGTCTCAAAACCGAACAAGAAATAGTGGCCTGTAAAAGGTGGTAAGAGAAGATGGTAAGTACAGGCAAGTGCATACTGATATTTCCCCAGAACACTCTCCCAGCAGCCAGGAATCTACACATCCCTTTAAGACTGATGGATTTTCCTACCGTGGATTTGTTCATTCTCTTTTTGAATCTGCATGACCTTTAGTGTCCACAGCTTTCTATGGCCGGAATTCCATAGCTTAAACAGCACAGTGGTCAAGAAGTATTTCCTTCTGTCACTTTTGAATCTAGCCCTGATCATCTTGCTTGCTGGTCTCTAGTTATTATATTGAAAGAGACACTGAACAATCTCTTACATTCCCCTCTTTATCTTTTAAACCACTAGTATATTTTGGATTAAATGGTTTCTGTTCCAGATTGAAGAATCTTAGTTAGTTAGTTTTTCTGGTTTGCACTCCCTACCTCTAGTAATACTACTTGTCCTTTTTTGACACATTTTCCAATTCTGCCTTATTTCTTTTGGGAAAGACGGATCAGACCCACTCATGATTTTCATGATACCAGTACGTCAGGGAGTTACACAGTGGAATAATCCTGTCCTCATGATTCTTAATATTCTACAGTCCTTTTTCGACTGTTATAAAGTATTGAGATTATGTTTTCATCAAATCAAAAAACTAAAACCTCAAGATTTTCATCCTGCCTGGTAATAGTCAGCCCAGAGCAACGATTTATATGTAAAGTTCAGGTTGGTTTTCCCCATGTGCATTTATCTAAGCTGAATTTCATCTGCCGTTTCGTTGTCACTCATTATCATCAGGCTTTTCTGAAACTGTCTCTCTTCTTTATTGCCTTGAATAGTTTAGTGTCATCACCATTCTTTTTCACCTCAGTATTCTTTCCCTTTCATTCATTTATGAATGCACTGAGGACCTCAGGTCCCAGTACAGAACCCTATGGGTCCCCATTGGCGTTTTATTATTAGGCTCTGTTTCTGATCTTCTAAACAGTTCTTTATTCATCCAATGACGTTCCCATGTTGTTTAGTTTATTTAAGAGTCTTTGGGTGAAGAACATTACTGAATGCCTTTTGGAAATACAAGTAGACCATATCAAAGGGATACTCCTTGCCCACATTTATATTGCTTCTTCAGAGAAATTAAACAAATTTGCGAGGCACAATTTTTCTTAAAAAAAAAAAGAAAAAATCATGTTGACTCTTCCCTATTCATATTTATCCATATGTCCATTAATTTTATTATGTAGAATAACTTCCACTAACTTGCCCAGAGGGTTGTGTGGCTCATTGGTGAGGTCTTCCTTGGGTCTCTCTGGAACTTCTGAAAAAAATTTGGCATTATGTTGGCCATCTTCTAGTACCAAAGCAATTTTCATCAAGAAGCAGTGTACCACAATTAGTGCTTCCCTATTTCATCTTGACTTCTCTTAGAACTTTGGGGTGAACAGAAGTTGTTGATGGCTTATTATTAGTTCCTTATGTCTTTTGCAAGATTTTTCCCATGCTTTTTGTTATTTTATTTTTCTTTTTGGCTTGCCTTACTGTGCTTTTTTCACTTAACATGCCAGCACTTCAGTTTTCTGAAGGGTGCTTTCTTGCTTTAGAAGCTGATTTTATCCTGCTTTTTAGTCATGCTGGCTTTCTTCTGGTACTTCTTAAGCCTTTCTTTATGTGTGGTACTAGTTTGTCCTGAGAATCCAACAAATGGTGGCCATTCCAAGCTGTGGGAGGAAGCTGCTGATAGGAAGGGTGACTGTAGAACAGAACAAAATAAAAAGAAATAAGGGGTGCAGAGGAAGGAAGTGTACTTCTAGTGACCAGGCCACTTGATGTGGCTCTATAGGAGAGCAGGAAAATGTTACCTATACGTCACCAATGCAGCTCGGATGGACTAAGGTTCATGATATTTTGCTAAAAGGCATACAGGATGTTTACTGTAGAGCAGAAAATTGAACTCAGATCTTTACAGTTCAGGACTGTCATACAGCCAAAGCACCAGATGGATCTCTCTTACTCTTATAATAAGTGCCATTGCTAGGATGATCTTAGTCCCATTAGCAAGTCAGCATTTTCACTAGCACAGTGGCTTAAATAATACTACAAATGAACTGTAAAGAAAGGAAAATAAAAACAGAGACATGAGTGCCAATGGCTTTCAAGGAGCATGCTTCCTTCTCAAACACTTGACTGGTTACTTCAAAAGGCAGTTGTGGGAAAAGAGGATTAAATATGGGAAATATGAGAGATGCAACTGGGATGTGTATGGCTTGTCTTGAGAAAGAAAACAGTAAAATGTGTGGAAGTATATGGGGGAAGAAACAGTACTTTATTCTGCTAGCTTTATATTTTAAAGAAAGACCCATGTCAATATTTTTCTTTATTCTGAGGATTTCATTTTGCTAGATGCAAATAGTAGAAAGACAGACAGAGAATGAAGGGAAGAAAATATTGACATGCTCACATAATGAATGACTTTTTTTTTTAATGGAACTGAAGATCACTACTTTTATATGTTCAAATATAGTGCATCATCAAAAGTCAGCCAATGAAAAATGTTTATCAGGAGATGTGTTTCTACAGACTTGGTTCTTAAATATGGTTAGGCTATCTACTGATTAAGAAGAGGGCAACAGAATTGAATGCTTTGCTTCTGCTCTTAGCTCAGGCACTGATGTTTTTTTGTCCTCTGGCATGTTACTTTGCATGTCTCATCTGTAGAAATAATTGGAAATGATAAAACATGAAATATTTTTACAGTACTTGCTTATAACAAACTGACCTCTAGATTATTAATGTCATAAATCCTCAGCATTTTCAGCTTTCAGTATATGTTGTTTCTTCTTATTTTCAGTTTCCTCCTTTTCAGCAATAATTCTTTATATAAGAAAAAGCTATCTGAACCCACTTTAACTTTCATGGTCTATTTCTCCAGGAAGTGGAAACCACCAATTATTTTTTGGATTCACAGTGGTTTCTTATGTACATTTCTGTTCATTCTGGCATAAATACTATAGGATATATGTCTATTTTTTAAAATATTTCATTAAAAATAAATAAAGGGATTTAGAGTTGTGTGCTATTACAGATGTTGTGAAGTTAAATACAGTAAACTTTTACTTTTAATATAGAACATTTAAAAATGCCTTGGATCCGTTGTTCAGTTTTCAATCTACAGGTCTTTGCCTTGAGCCTCACTAAAGATTAGGGAGCACAGAGTACAGTGTAAGAATGAGTAGGAAGCTTTGACACAACTCTGATACACAGAATTATCTTTAAACCCTTGCTGCTTGTGCCATCTGTGCCTCTACGCAGGACTCTGTAGTGGAGAAAAGAAGATGGAAGAGAAAAAAAGAAGGTACTTCAGGTAGAACGGAGGATAGTGAAGATTTTTTTCTTATTTCTAATTTTAGAACTAAAATATATGACACTTGAACTACAGTTCTGAATATTGATTTTTAATTGGTACAGTAACTTTAACATGATTAGGCAGTTGTAAAACACCATTTATTTTTGTAATGAAGCCAGCTGAGCTAGTTCTGGTTTTTTGTTTGCAACTTTGAATACAGATCTTAGAAGCTCTTTCTTGTCTCTTTATTAGCTTATTCCTGATTTTGTAGACATTACACCATTTTATGTGCTATCAACTTTAGTGTTATGAATTTGTAGTTATAATACCCTTTAAAGTTGCCCATCTTCAAGCAAATAGGAAGCACAGAAAATAATTTTACAGTACCCAGCAACATAACATTACTTACTCAGCTTAGTTTCCATATTTTCCTTGTCCTGAACCTTGCAAGTATCTTTCTCTACTGCCTGCTTTATGATGATTCCATACCAGGCCCCAAGTTTGTTAAATACGGCCCTGGCCTCATGAAAACGATAAGCGAGTACTGTGAAATGTTGGGATGTTCCAGCTTTTCCCAGATAAAATATAAAACCTTCACCTCTTTCAGTGTTCAGAATATGAGTCTCTTGAATCTATTCCAGTAATGTAAAAATAAATAAAAAATCAATTCTTCCTGGAATCTAGTACAAAGTTTGGAAGAGCAGTGGAGATAAGATAAGCTTCCCGTGTGTGAAATCCTTTCACCTTTGTAATGGCTTTCCTGTGTCATGAATTTCCAGTGAAAAGATTAGCAGGAACTGATGTAATGTTCTGAATGAAACGGAGTAGATCCCTTTCCCTATCCTCATTTCACATGCCACACTAATGGACTGTACTATTCTTCATACTGAAGACCATTGATAATGGGAGGGTTGGAGGCAGGGAAAGGACAGTTGTGCCGTCTTAAAACTCCGGGAGAGTACCTACTACTTCTGACAGGCAGAACGCACAAGGGTGTTATTTTTTCTCCAAACCTTCTGACACAAACCTCTTGGATTAGACAGACAGTGGACCTATTATAATATAGAAACTCTTAAATGGAAGAAAAGGGATGATGTTGAAACAAATGAAGACATAGATTAAAACATCTAACATAATGACCGTGAGTTGAAAGGGATTTCGCTGCTTGCTTTTTGGATGAACTCCCAACAGAGAAAACTAATATTTAGTCTTGTCTATGGCTATCTATCAGGAAAATGTGTTGCATCATTTGTCTGCTGCTTCCAGGTGCTTAAAAAAGCTCAGTGGTTGCTCCCACTGAAACTTGAGTGCTGTCCAAATGTTAAAATAAGTTTCTAAAAAGCTCAGTTCATTCTAGAAGGCCATGCCCTATGGGACAAGAACCAAAGCACCCACTGCCCTACTTTGTCGCTATCATTGGCACTTCCCTCCCAGTTTTGCTGGCACAAGTCTTTGTGGTACCATGTAATAAACTGAATCAAGGGCTGAAAAGCACCCTTCTTTTCTGCTGGGTTATTTTGAAGCAAGATCATTTCCCTAATTCAGTTTAAAATGTGATACCACAAATAGTTGTGCCAAGAGCGGTGAAGGGATACTGCACCACTGTCTAGAAATGAGTGGTGGAGATGGGAATATCTCAAGCTGCTGTTTGTTCTGAATGGAAAACTTTAGCTGATCTAGTCCACCTGATCGCTGGTTAGATAAAGCGTTTGTACTACCGAAATACCCCAGAGGGCATATAGGCACCGGTGTCCCACATGCATTGAAGTTCATAGCCTGGGAAATTTCCACAGGGAAAGGACACAATATGACATCTTTGGAAAAGCTGTGCACGTTTGTGAATGGTTTGTGTTTTATTTTATTCCATTCTTTTTAGTTTTTATTCTTCTCCCACACAAACAGTCTTGTTATTTCCTTCCTAATTTCATTTAATCAGTAAAAAGTTTTAATTTCTTATACAAATAAGACAAATTGATTAAATGCTTGAAAAATGAAATAAAAATATCTGTCCGAAATCTGATAAACGGCAGATACTCTACAGACATGTAGATAGTGGTCCGTTCTCTAAAGACTTTACAGTAGATTTTGGAAGAAGTCAAAATTAATGCAATAATTAAAAAAAAGAGCACAAAGAAAAGATAGCTTTGTGATCAGATTCTGGTAAACTGTATCAGGTTGCCGTGTGCATAATCCATCAGTGAAGCAATCCCAAATGAAAAAGTAGCTTAGAGCTACGTACCACGTGAGTGACTGTGAACTTGTTAATGAGTTGTTCTCTACTGTGTTGGTTGTGAGTGGCCACAAATTCAACCATCATCTGACACTGCTGGGAAATGAACTGGTGACTGTAGTGGACTCCTAGTCGGTATCAATCTATCTTTCAGGGTCACAGTACAGTTGCTGCTGGGTCAGCAGACTCAGAAGACAGAAGGCCCAGACCCCTGTTCCATCTAATGCAGTGTCTTGCCTTAAAGAGAGGAAAGAGTACGAGTGCTCTGGTGCAAACACCAATCCAGGCCATATGTTGATGATTCTTTCTTGGTTTGGAGAGTTGGTGGTGAAGTTATACGCTGGAATTCTATATATCCCTTATATTTCTAATTGTGTTTGTTCTTATTTCTCAAAATATCCATCATTCTTCCAGGGCAGGGAGCAGGCCCACTAGCAAGAAGCTGTAGAGAAAGCTTTCCATTCAGTTTCCTGCACTGTACACATTCTGTGATTGAATAAGACCTTCACTCCTTTAGGCTGACAACTTTCACTGAGGGAACATGAGACTGCTCCTAGTGTGCTTTTTTGTTTTTTAAGATCTGTAGAGCAGATGAATTTGGAGGGAATCGTTATGAAATAGAACATGAACTCATCTTGTGAGGGCTGGTCTTTCCCACCTTATCCTCACTTCAATTAGCACAGCTGGGGTGTGGCACTAATCAGATAATCCCCCCTCTGGCAGTACAGCTGAATGCTGTTAATCTTTCCAGTTGTCTTTATTTTATCACCCTCATTCTTTAGCTTTGCATATGCTCCATTAGAAAATGGAGTACATCACTAGTGGAAGGAAAGTGCAGTTTTCTTTTCTCAGCTGAAAGAATCGACCCTGGAGAGAAACATGAAGTTGTGATGACACTGATTCACGTACCAGCTGAGGTATGACATGCAAAAAACTTATTGGAATATTTTTTTTCTTCCTTAGTAACCCTTTAAAAGATATTAGGGGCTAACTCAAAGTACTAGTAGTTTAAGAATACTGAATGTAGTAAAATTTTAATCTCTCTAGGTATCATTTATGGTTTGGCTGTTGCTACATGTGTAGCAGCAGGAGGAACCAGTCTGGTGTACCCATGTGTACCAGAAAAGTCCCTCTTGCATGCAGGTACATGTGCATCTGTAGCAGGGAAATGCCTCTGAACAATAAGTGTAGAATAGGTGTAGCAACGTACGAAATGCTTCACAATATTCTTTCCTTTTCATTCACCTTTGTCCTTTTCTTCTTTCCCCTTTTCACATGTTGTAAAGCGTTTGAGCCAAATCTGAAGTTCCGTAAGTACTCTGATATATCTCAGTGTTGATAATATGTTAAGAATTATGTCTATAAACTGTAAATGCATCCTGCTCGTGTAATGTGCAAGCCAGTGGTGTTCAGTTCTGACAGGTTTCTGGATGTACAGTAAGGACTAGTTATTTTTGCAGAATAGTTCATTACTCTCTGATTTTCCTCAGGGTTTTTTGTTTGTTTTCTTTATTGTGCTTAAGTTCATCTATGCTGAGGTTGGCTCAGAGAGGCAGATTTGTCCGATGTTAAAAATGGGCTTTTAAGATGAAAGGCTCTTAGTCAGACATTTCCCAGATCTGAGGTCTTTACCACAGTATTTCTGCAAAACTTGGGTCTGATTTCTTTGTAGAATAAAACATTTTTGTATCCCTTTAGTTTTTTTAAGAGACTTTAAATGTGAACAAACAAAAGTCCTCTCCATGGTCTCTTACTGGCTTGAGTGACATAATTAACCTTAGACTCAATGAAAGCTTAAACCCTTTATTTATTTTATAGTATAGACTAAGAGACTAGGATTATATTAAAATTTTCACCAAAACTGGAATCAAGAGCAGAAAATGATACAGATGCAAATGTAACTAACCTTTCCATTGGAATTTCCTGATTTTGAAAGTGGTTTACCAGACTTGGATCAGGTTTTGAAACATTTATGCCTCTGTATAACTTTGTATATGCATGGATAACGTTAGTCATTAGATAAATGTCTGTAGGAATATAATAGTGTATTCACTTTATTTTTTTCATTTAATTTTCTAGATATTTTTTTTTCTTAGGAATAAAGACGTGCTTGAAAGGTCTCATAAAAATACTCCAAGCAGTACTGCCAAGGGTGAGGGATGTCAGTAGATGGAAGCTTCCCTGAGACCCATTAATTATTAGGAGCCCAAAAAGTACCATGTACTGATAGCACCTGACTTCCCTTGCCCCTCACTCAGGATTTCTTGCCAAGCACCGAGTAGTGGGACATGGGAGACTAAGAGCCCACAGAAAGAATGTTATGAGAGGAAAGGAGGACTTGGGGCATTGACAGTGTTAAGTGACAATGTGTTTGACAACAGCTTGGTGGCTGCATAACATGAGAAGATGAAAAGCTCATTCTAAGGTAACTGGGAGATCTGGATTTCTTGGGAAAGGGATAATCTTCACTCCTCCTCTGAGGACAACAAAATTCAAGTACCTGTTCACAAATGGGCTTATCAGTTTCATTTAAGTTAACGTAAACCCTTTCATCCTTTTTGCTAAGAATAAGCTTGGAGAAAAAGTTAGTCTCTCTCCTGTCTCCACAAATGAATCCCTCTAGCCAAGACGGGACCATTTGAAGAAGTTGACTAAAACTGAAAGGTTTTATGGTTACTTTCATTATGTGCAGCAAAATATATCATAGGCCTAACTTTTCCAGTACTGCAAAATGTATTTTGTGACATTCCTTTGTCTCAAAACTTCCTTTAACCAAGTCCTTCCATATATTGGAAGATCTCTCCCCCCTCGCAGCAAGAATGGTGTAAGAAAGTCCGGTCCCCCTTCCTTCACAACTGCTGAAGCAAGAAAAGCCATCTTGTTCTTTGCTCTGGGATCCTCAGATGTCAGAATAACCCTTTGGAACCATTAGTAAGAGGTGTTAATTAGAACAATCTTTTGGCTACTCTGATGCACTCTAGGGGCAAGTCAGGGTTTAGAAGCTATTTGTATGCATTCACTCTGGTACCCTGTTCTGAGTAGTACAAAATGCTGCTTGGCCATGGCTCAAGATCCAGGTCTGAATAATTAAAGCAGAAAGTTTGCTGCTTCACGTCTCAGGTTTATCATGCTTTCCCCTTGCATTGATTTTTAAATATATGAATTGAGTTTGTGTTAACAGTTAAGGATGTCAGCCAGAAGTCATGCTGTTCATTTGCTTCGAGTTATTGCTGATAAGAAACAAGGAATGGTTATTTTTCTCCTTTAACTAAGTTTCTTTAAATCTACTCAAAAAATAAAGCCATCTTCATACATTTATAATCCACCTGTATTTGTGTCTTTCCAGCATAGTTTGGATAACATGGGATTCAATTGGGTGCTTACTCTTTCAAAGGTGTGGCTTATTCTTCAGTTGTTGTCATTGCCTTGGTAGTTAGTACACAGTTACTTAAAAAGAAATTAATCCAAATTTCAGTATATTTCCTCATACTCTCAGTACCTCCCTATTTGATTCCACTCTCTGACCTTGCAAAATCAGAACGTAGTACCTGTATTTGGCCATCCAGCATTTTTTCCTTTCTCATAGAGGTACAAAGGGATGTGTCTTGTACTCCATTCTGTAAAGATTTTTTGACTTATTTTTGGACTCTGGCAGTAGGTCTTCTGACAGAATGAACAACGTTTAAATATGAAAGTTTGGGCTTGCCTTTTCTACCTCTAAGCTCAGCCTCTTAGAAGAAATGTTGCTGTGGAACCAGCCTAACCTTTGAGCTGTGCTATGAGGTGCCCAGTGCTGGAGACCCTTACCCCTGTAGGATTTCTAAATATCAGCCCAGGAATCCGATAAGAATCTGTTACTGCTCTAAGGAACAACTGCATACTCAAAGTAGTAGTGAATGCATTCCCTTTGTGACCAAACCCAGAAAACGCCCTAAAATAGTTGCTCAGTGACAGTGCATTACATTTCTAATCTTAAAAACCAAAGCCATATATTAAACCCAGTCAGAGTTTTCAAGTTCTGTGCAAGTTTTTTCAGGGCGTTTAGAGAAAGCTGAATAGTAGTTTTCCAGCTACTGCCTCACAGTTTATCCTGCGTGTAATGGAACTTAAAGTGCTTCTGTGTGATCTGAAACCATCTGGCGGAGAGTCTGCAGATGTAATTCCAGGAATGCTGCTGCACCTTGTAGGCAAGGCACTGGGAATAAAATACCACTGACAAGTTTTTAGGCGAGGTTACATTGGTGATGCTCTAATAACAAAGTAAAATACAACTTAATGCTATACATCAAATGTGCCAGAAATGTGGTAATGCAAATGCTGTGGGATGCTGGGCAGCCGGGCGGCTGCTGCGTGCTCCTAGTGTGGGGTTCTGACCTGGGAACGGGCGTGGGGAGGTTTCCGAGCTGTTCCCCCGTGTTTGCCAGTGCATTTTCCGACATCACCGAACATGCAAAGCCCATCGACACGCTGTTTGGCAAGGGAAACAGTGGAACAGTTTGTGAATATATTTTAAAACCAAGATTTCGCTTAAATGCCACTCCTATTGTTGAGTAAAGTTCACAGAAGAAAAATTCAGCTAAAGAGGCTGGACTGTAAGATATCATAAATACATATAGTTAAGGTACAGAATTGATATTCAGGTACCAAATACTTCCTTCCCTGTACAGAACCCCAAGTGAGAAGGGGTGGTGTGGGAAGCAATAATGGGCAGAGAGGTTCCCATCCTAACTCTGCTACAAACTTAACACATGGCAATGCTGTAAGTTATTAAACTTCACCCTGTTTCCATTTCTCACTCTGTAAATTGGGGAGGGGGATACTATTTGCACTTAAAGGAGTTTATAAACAGAGCAATTCCATAATAATAATTTTTAAAGATGTTATATTTTTCATTTTCTACGGAAATATTTTTTAAAATATAACTAAAGAAATTGAAAAAGTAAAGCTTGACTTTTAAAAGCATTTTGCCAAGTTTGTGAAGGTTTGTTAATGAACAATTTTTCACCAGAAAGCTTTATGGAAAGTTTTAGGTTTGTGTGTTTTGGTGCCTGGTTTGGGGGAGGGGGGAGGGAGGGTTGAGCAAAACACAGAAAATGTTGACACTTCTACTGAAAATTTAATTTCAGTGGCAAAAATATATATTTTTTTAAAAACATTGCTTTTTCTCTTTTAATTGGGGTTTGCTGTAAGCATAACTCACTATTTCAAAAGGTTTGGGTTTTTTTTCCATGGTTATATACTACCAAATAAGAGCAAGAACTGTTTTTTTTTCTAGCATATAATGTTTGGGACTTCCCTACTTTTTTTTTAAAAAAAAACAAACCAACATTCTTCTATTGGATGGTTCAGTAAAAGGATATCAGGCTGTACTGGAGACTCACAGTACAGCAGCAGACAGCAAAAAAGCAGTAAATCTCCACAATTGTTGAATGGCTTTTTTTAAAAAAAACAAAACTTTGCCCATCTACCATGAATGCCAACTTTTCTGATGTAGTTTATATGGTTGAGTACTCTAAAGAAGAAGATCTCACAATGAACCACAGGCCTTTTTCTAAGCTCTGTAATGTCTACAGCATTTGATCACTTCTTAGAAGGAACAGTTGTGACTGTTTGATGATAAATCACTTACTGGCATGCAAGGGTCCACTGTGCTTTTCTCCCACTTATGGTGTCTTTCATCTCCAGAAACTTTCTGCACAGAAGTATTTCTTTCTGACTAAAAGTCCAGGGCCCTTGGTGGCATTTTTTTTTCCTTTCTTTCTTTTTTTTTTTCCCTTATAACAAGTATGCTGCTGAGTTGATGTAGACTGCAGGGCCAGTGAGATACAAACCCTGAATGCTGTGTGGCTCTGATCTGTAAGCTGGCAACAATGGCATTACTGTCACTGGGCTTACAAAATATTGGCACCTGGCTCCCAGGGAAAGGCTTTGCCTGTCCGTCCCTGTCCCCCACTTCCAAGGTGATCTTTGGTTTGCAGAGTTGTCATACCTCATGGTTGCAGTCCAAAACCAGCTTTGAAATACATTCAACCATTTACATTTGTTAAGCTGTGCTGAGCTAGCATACAGATTTTTAAAATTTTAAGTTATACTGTGAATTCCTGACTCTTAAATCCCGAGATCCTCAGCAAGTAAAATCCCGAGAGGACAGTGATGTCCTAAGATTTATGGTAACTTTTCATGGGACACGTTCTCTTTAACCCTGGGGTGGGGGTAGGGGGGCATTTCTGCAGACTTCTGAGGAAGAACACTGAGCTGGAGCTGTGGGATAACAATAAATATATCTGATATGCACAGAGACTCGGAACTGGTCTCCCTTTCATTCCCTTTTCACAGCTGCTGGGTTAAGAGGAGGATGGGAAGCGGCCAGGTTTCCCTGGCAAAGCGGTCCTTTCCGTTCACAGCTCCCTGTTACGTGTCATCCCCCTACACCATGCGCTCTCACAGCCTTCTGCGTGGAGAATGTGGCAGGGGAGAGAGAGAAGGGAACCTGGCTGGGCTGTGCTGCAGCAATTTCTGACAGACATCGGGCTTTGGCAAAGCAGCTGGTATAGATTAGAGCAGCTCTTGGATTGCTTTCATCTATGGAAGGGCTGGGCTGGCAAAGAACTGGCCCCAGGATAAGAGAAATGCATTGGCTTTTTATGGACCTCATCCTCAGCCTCCTCCTTAGTTACATCTAATGAACAATGGCACAGCTGAGAATGAGGCCACACACAGTCTGGAGAGTTTCTTTTTGTAACTAGATCTTGGGAAAGATTTCCCTCCAATGCAGAATTTCATGGATTTCCTTTGTGAGAGTTGTGAAAATAAACAAATAAACCTAGTCCTGCAGCTGGAATGTTTCTGACACTGTGAAATGAATTTGATTTCCCTGTGTGGTGGTATCCCAGAGGCACTGCTCATTTTAGAGGGCCTTGTAACAGATACCCTTGTGATATCTGAGCACATTTAGGTGTGGTTCTTTCAGTCAAGTGTCAACTATCTGGAATGAAACTATATACTGAAGATGAGATTTAAAAAAAAAATATTTTATTAATTATTTATTATTATTTTTGTTGGATTAATAGGAATTTGGCCACCAGAGTTAAGTTAGTGCTTCATAGAGTCTGTCTTTAGGAGCTTACCAGCTGTGTACTACGTTTTGTCTGCAATAACTGCACCCGCTCGGACCTCAGCATGTTTCCCACAGCTTTCCTGAGCTGGCTGAGCCAGTTGTGCAATATTGAAGTGACAATGACAAATGTTATTAGCTAATTATTACACCTTATTCAGGCATAGCAGGTTCTCGTGTTTGGTTTGGTGTTTTTTTTTTTAGCAAGAATTTATTTGTGATAACTTCATTTAGTGTTCATTCCTTAATGTTCTTCATGTGGAATTACCTTGCCAGCTGGTCTGGCAACACAAAGGTAATATTTTTCTTTAGTATGTATAGTATAGAATTGCATGCCCCACTCTTAAGCGTGACAAAATACTTATCTCCAGAGAAGACGCACAAGAGAACAAATACACTGTTTTGAATATTTACTAAATGTGAACAGTGCCAAACAGAACTCCATCTTTCATAGTCATGAAGGTTATTCTATTCCAATAAAATGCCATTAGTAAATAAGAGGGGGAAAAGAGACAGAGATTTGGGTATAAAATGTGCAGGGAGGTGAAGCATAAGAATCTATGGGGTTGGCTCTCAGCTTTGCCTCAAGGACTTTCAGCTTTATATGTTACAGTTTTCCCTCTGTCAAACTGGCACACAGGGGTTTTGTGTAACCTGTCTATAACCAGCAGTAGGGTTATGGAGCAGAAAGTGTTAAAGAAAATCAAAGGATAGATGTGTTTGAAAAAAAGGAAGGACACAAAAAGGGTGACGCCTCATGGGAAGGACCCCAGGTGAAAGGGGGTAAAAGTGAAAAAAATAAACACACACACATTCATTTTTGAAGTCCACAGGAAGGTACATCTCTGCAAAACAATGATAAGCTTCAGAGAAGAGACAAGGGACTGGGTGGCACCATGCGGGTGGCAGTAAAAGGTAGGATTGCTTTTTTCGGCATCAGTGCCCCATTTGTTCTGCTTAATATCTAGTGAAATCTCAAGTAAGAGCATGTGAACGCATCACAGATTACTAAATGCCAGTGCAGAGCTATATTCCTTTTCCTGTCCATGTATACCCAGGTCTGGTCACATCTCTTTCCAAAGTGAAAAAAACAGCCAGAAACCACAACATTTAATCATGTAATGCCTTTGCAGGATGTCTGAAAGAATTTCCAGCTATGATAGCTGTGATTTGACCTTCATCTGTTTTCCATGGCTTGGTGAAAAGCATGATTTTCCAATACTTTCTCATTTTTATTTGTGGTCAGGCCAGCAAAAAGATTGCACCTTCAACTTCCTGTTTTAAAATTATTATTTTTAAATGTTTGGAAGGTGATGTAATGTGGAGAACTGAAGTAGAGAACTTTTCTCAAGAACTTGAAAACCATACTGGATACCAAGAATACAATGTGCAAATGAAATACTGGTTTCAGGAGCCACTAGAGAGTATCAGACAATAAAAAAGGGTTAGGTTGTTCATTTGCAAACATGTGCATATACAATAGCACAAAGGACGAACTTTAGTGAGGAAACTCATTTTAGACCCTAATTTACTTCTGCTGCAGTTTGCTGTTATCTAGTCTTAAAGCTGTTGCTGGGAAAATTCAGTCACCACTGTGGTTTAAAATCCTTATACACATGGTAAAAATTAATCCCATATCAATACGTAGCTACAAATAAATCATATATGCTGTAACTCATTCTGTTGCTGACATACTAGTTGCCTGACTAGTTTGGGATGGCTGAGGGGTCCCTCTCTAATGTTTTTAGTTGACATGACAGGGACGGCAGCCTCTCCCTGACAATGTCACCATTGCTTATGACTGTATTAGAGCTGTTTTAAAGTTTCTGATCACCAAAAAAACGTCCTGATGCCCGTACTGAGGCCTTTAATAAAGACTAAGTGTGACTGCATTGCTGTTTTAGTAGTTGATGTCACACATGAGTGAAAAGCTGAAAGGGGAAGACCCTCATGAAGCCTTGTTCTTCTCTTGCTGTTCTTACTACTCGTCAGTGCCATGCCTTTGAGCCCCACAAAATGCATCATCAGTGTAAATGAATAAAGCCTTTTGACAGCTCCATGAAGTACCCGGTACCACTGCCTCCACATTTCTGATGGAGACTGAAACACCAAGAAGCAAATGGCTGCCTAAACGATGTCTGAGATGCAGATGCTCTCCTGTTTTCTCCTCCTGTGATTTAACCTTGTGACCTGCAGCTTCTTTTCCAGTGTGATAGCTGTTGAAAGTTTGAGGCAAATCCCGTTAAAATCGGTGTGAGTCGTCCTGCTGGCTCTTATCAGGCGCTCTGTTCTTTGGTGTTATGGTAACGTTATGACCCACGGTTGACTTGTAATTATACACTTGAGAAGCAAAGAGGCTGATAGAATGAAGCTGATGTTTTATTCCAGTAATAAGCTGACTGAGTACGGCAGGATTTACTGCAGCTGGACAGGACTAATGGCTGTGAGTATTGTGGTGGCTGTGAGCTCGCTCGCTCCCGTCTGAGTGGAAATTCTGAGGAAAAACTGACTCCACCAAGACTGAAACATACTTACTAGTGGGAATAAAAGGGACCACGTGATACGGGAATGTCTGTCTTTGGGCTGGGAATGCTTCCAGGCAAGAGATGAGGAGCCAGCGTATTGGAAGTTTGGGTCAGGACACACAAGCTGCTGCTGAAAGGGCCTGTCTACAGTCTTCTTCTGCACATCCAAACAGGGAATCTCCTCTAAGGGAGAGAGGGTTTTTTTTCCCTTTTCTTTTTTTTTCCTATTGCCGGTCTTCCAATTCTTTGATTAAGTGGGGAAAATGTGGACCTACTTACATGCAATGGTGGCTCTAATCCTTTTTAGGTGGTGGGGATCCCCACTGAAAGCTGCCTACAGTACGGGTCCTGTGTCCTTCCTCTCCCAGCACGCTGTGACACAGGGCTGGTTGCTAGCATGTGCGCCGCCTGCACTTAGCACAGGGAGGAAATTAAATATGAAGATTTTTTTACCAAGTTATGCAGTCCTGGTGTGGATGAATTCTACTTTCCTTGGTGTAAAAGCTGCTCTTGCCTAAATGCTGGCTGAAGCTCCTTTGTATAGAAGGCTAGAGTAACTTAAAAGCTGCTGTGAAACTTAATAAAAAATTACTAAATGCATAAGCCTCTGGTCTTCAACTTTGTCTGCAGTATGTCCTCTATAACCAACACTGATTATGCAGTAATGTCTGGATTTCTAGCACTGATTTTTACCTACAGATGAAATGTTACCTATGTTAGGCTGTAAAGTTTCCTTGTAGATTTTCAGGAAAATCAGTGTTTGACGTGTCTATCCACTTCTATTTATACTGCAGTATCACCTAGTAGTGCCAGGTCTTGTTGTCTGAGGTACTGTACCAACACAAAAGAGGAAGTCTGAGTGCTTACACGTTTACAAGCCCTATAACTCTTTGTATGTTTATAGTAGTTTTGTTTGAATTCTGTCTCAGATCAAAAAGTAGCTTCATATTAAAATAGGAACATCATCTTTTGTGAGGGGTAGAGAAGTAAGAGACAGAAAAGCAGATGTGTCCACATGCATATGCATATGGGGATAAACTTCCATGTACCTTGATAGACCAATACTTTGGAAGTATGACGATGTAACAGCAACAAATAATCTAGAAAACGTTTCTGTTCTTCATGCAGTACTGTATCTAGAAGGCACATGAATACTTGGGGTATAGAAATCTCTTCTAGGTGACTTATTGCTCCTGTGGTGCTTTTACATAAACAAACATCCCAGTAGTTGTGTGTGCGCATCATTATGAAAAGAAGTAGATTCTTCTACTGTCTGAATCCAACAAAAATGAACGTTTGGATGAGGACAGCTTGTGTGATTCAGATGACATTCTGAACTCCCACTTTAATTTTTGAATGATGTTAACTTTCATTGAAAATGGTACTGTGTTATAGTTCTTTCCCATCATCTGAATTCCCCATAAATAAGAATCCTGCTTAAAGCCAAATTCAACACTCATGAAACTCCAGAGATGTATTTGGCTCATCATACTATAGGCAATTATTGTTGTATGGATTTTTAATCTGGTTTCTTCCTCTATGTTTTTTTTTTCTGTTTGGGCTTTGTTCTTGGACACACTTTGCTTTATTATTCTGTTGTTATAATTCAGCTCCGGTTGCCTTCTTAGAACTGCTTTCATTTCTGATTCTCATGGATTTAATTCAGAAAAAAATGCATTTGGTGTATTATGATGACTTTTGTCACTGGACCTGTTAGGTATTGACTCGTATATGCCAGTAATGTCGTTAAATAATTTTTAAAAAATGTTACATGGAATATTAAAATTGACTTCAGAACCAAGTAAAAAACTATCTCTACAGTCATATAACCCCAGATACTTTTTCATTTAGAAAGCTCAGCAAGAAATCTGTTTTTAATTTTGACTTGTGGCTCTTGTTAGAGCTTGTTAACTTTATTAATCTTTCTTCTTACCCGTGCAGTGCTTCCTCTTTTATATGTTTAAAATTAATACTTTATTGTCAATAGCTGAACGACAAATAGTTACTGCAGTATGAGTATTCCAGTTAGGATTTATCTTCTGTGTAGTAATCTACTAATTTTTAACCTGAAAGAAAGGAAAAAAAAAAATTGTAGGGAAGTAGCACAATTCTTTCTTGGATTCCAGCAAGGTAATACCTTTCTTCTTAAGGAAAATCTTCTGACTGATAGAGCTACCAAAGAAGAAACAATGACTCTTTCAAAGACATTCTTAGGATGCTCTGCTTTCCTCAGTCATTGCCATCTGTTGTGAGGAAAAGTAATTTAGACAGATATGGACAGGACTCATTTTACTGGGGTAGAATTTGCTTTTTAATTTCAGACAAGGACCCTCTGTTGGGGAAACAATCACAGTAAACATTTTATCGTCCCGGTGGACTTTCACATTGTCTAATCTAATGGTGTTACTTCAGCTTTTCATGGAATACACTTGGAAATTCCAAGGAATTATGTCATTTTGTTTCCCATTTTGCCGCTAATGGCTGCAGAATTGATGCACGCTGTACTTTCTCAGAGAAACTATTTACTTTTCTTTTGTTATTGACCTGATCTAAAACAAAATATATTTTTTACACTGAGAGTGAATGGAAAGTTTAACAGCTTAGAAAAAACAGTATCTCATTTTCAGTTTGATACTTGCTTAGTCCATTTCTGTGTAACTTCTATTACCCACATCCTCAGCAAATACATGGCACATCACTCAACAGTAGAGATTTTCCTTGGGACTTGTTTTGCACGTATTTTTAATCTCTTTTTATGTTTTGTAATACACAGACCCCACTGAACAGCGACATCTATGGCACAAAGGTAACATGTACAGAAGAGCAATCTTCCTCCTGAGATATCAATGAACTCTGGAATAACATCATCTAAATATGTTTTCATGGCTTCAACCTTCCTCCAAAGGTAGAACAATTGCTCTAATCAGCTAGGAGAGGCTGATTAGCTGCATCTGCTCCTAATGATGCAGGTGGTAGTGACCCTGCAGTTGCACAATAATTTCTCCTTCTCTTTCATTCCTTTCATTTTGCAATGGTGCTTGCCACTGTTTGAAACAAAAGGTCTTTAAAGATGTGATGTAACTTGAGGTAGGCAAGAGACACCTGTGTGTAGTTTGATGTCCTTGCAGTCCTTCATAACAGATGTTAAGAACAGTTCATAACAGAATCTAAATTAAGAGTTTATCTGGAAGTGTGCTAGGAGGATGTATAAAGCTGAACAAAGAACAGATAATTTTTAAGTAATACACTCTAAAGTCTTTTGACCTCTTCTTTGCAGTCTCTTAATGCTACTTGAGTGCCATTAATTGCAGATCAGTAGGTGGATTGCACTCAGTATACCGATACAAGCTCACAAGGGTAGATAAGAGGTCAGCCTGTTGATACTCCCGGGTGTGCAGGTGCTGTGTTACTGTGTCGCTGAACTCAATCTCCAGTCAGGGCTTTGTTTGGTTTGGAAATGTTAGGTCAGAAATGTATCCCTATTTAGGGCGCGTATGTCTTTGTACTAGACATGCTGAGGGGAAGAAAGGGAAAAGTGTACCACAATTTACATCTCCCTGGAATAGCTTGGAAGTGATTCCGGACCTGAGCTGCGGCACTAAGTATGTGAAGGCAAATTGAGTTTTCCAGCACGTACTCCATGTAACTACACTGAAGACAATTGCACTAAAATTGCAAGAATGGACTTAAGGAGAAAGTTGGGTTGTTATGATTTGAAGATGTTCTGAGAGTGGGTCTATAATGTCACTTATCTACCATGCTCCTCAAACAGTAACAGTTAAAAGTAAATTATCTTAGTGGTGAAACATCACCATTTTTTACATTATATTCTCTGGGTCTGGGTCATTGTGTTTGCACCAACTATGTTTTGGCAGTGTGATACAGAATGTAAAACTTGTCCTAAAGTGTGTACAGAAGACCAGAAGGTGAACATAAACAACAAAGATGGTATATTTGTAGTTCTTTATAGTTATCCTCTTTCAGACTAGCATAAGTGCTGGAGTTCAGAGTCACTGGCTGTTTAATGCAGTCTAATACTTTTTAAGTTTGGTATTTGTCTAAGATCACACTAGAGAATAGGTGCATAATTTCACTTTTGCATAAATAAAATAAATGGATTCTGAAATTTATTACTACCAAGTAAAATTCTACTGTTTATCCTCCTTTTCAAAACACATGCAATGTGATCCTCCCTCCCTCCCTTATGTATGTGCTGGAGAAGATGTAAGCACCAGTGCTAGAAGGCATCCTATAGCAAACAGAGTTGCTGCAATCTTTTCAGGGTACACCTTAAGGAGGTGGATAAGTTTGTTGCAGTGAGGATTATGTAGCAAGAAGGATTGCCTAAAACAACCAGTGAAAATATCTGGAGTCAGTTAAAGCTGGGAAACTTCTCGCTTGTTAAGGAAATGCCTCACTTGTTAAGGCACCTGGTCAGCCCTCGGTTTCTGTCTACCTCCAGAGAGCCCTGTCACATGGGTACATCCCCCACCACTCCTGGAGGAGGCTGTGGTACCCACTGTCTCTATCTATCCCTCAGTTTAGCCTTTTCGATCTTCCTGTGTGTGGAGGGTCTACTTAGTTTCCTCTGTAGTGCTATATGCCTGAAAAACTCTAGCAAACACAGGGAAAGGCTTAGCATGCAAACAAAACAAAACAAAAAATCCCAAACAGCCTTCTTTTTTCTTCTTTTAGGTCTCCACAAAAAAGAAGACAAGAGTTTCAGGTCCCGCCCTTAAACAAGATCCAGGCCTCACTAGCAGAGCCAGGTCTTACTTTAAAGATGATTTGGCAAAAGAAACACAGACAGGAAAGTTTCCTGCAGCTAGTTTGTTTGAGTGGTGACCTTTATCTTTCTCCAAATGAAAATGAAAACTCTTCCTACGCTGCATGACCTCTGGTGAGGTTTAGTCAATTGCATTATAATGAGACGATGTTATATATCAACATCTGTTTCTACTGTGTCCATTTCCCATATGTGTCTTTCCGTGCTATGAACTTTCCCTGTCTTTATCTTTCTCTCTCTTATTCTTGCTCCTTCTTAATCCTTTTGTTTGGTTGGGGTTTTTTTGTTGGTTTTTTTTTTTAGTTACACCTCATCTGTCCTTCTCTCCCTCAGTAGTGTGACAGTGAAGAGGAAGCTGTATGAAGGAGAGAGGAATGAAGACACTTACCTTTGCTTTTTCCACAGTTTCATAGTCTTTTGCGGTTTAGCTACCTCTGTGGAAGGGACCTCTGTGATGACTTTGCCAGACTGCAAGTGTTATAATGGACTCCAAATTAAATGAAATTCAATGTTGGCACAGAAAGCACAGCTTTACATGTGTTCCTGATAGGAATGGGTCAGGTAAAGGCTTTTTAGATGCAGTTGGTAAGAATGTTGGCTAAGAAAACACTAACTCTCCGTTGAGAATGAATAAACTTTTAGTACAAAGTAACATGCCAAATTCAAGTCGGAAATTTGATCTTTTCCCTGCATTCTCTCTCTTAATCTAGTTCTTTAGTTAATTCTTCTTTCCAGTAGCTGTTTCCCTTGGAAAACAACAGGCTTTCAAAGACTCTCTTTGTGTAAAGAGCTCTGATTTCAGGTATTATTTCTCTGATAGCTGTCTAGGATACAAAATTCTCAAAGTTAAACATACTGTGCAGAATACAGGCACAGTACGTATAATTTGAAACCAAGTCTTAAAGGTACAACTCATGGCAAATGCTGAAACTGATGCTTAACGGTAATATCATTGTCAATTACCCTTTGTGATGTTCTAAAAGCTACATCTTTAAGAGGGAGTATAAGGAGAAACTTATAGTGCGCTATGGCTCTTCTTTATCCAAAGCTCTTTTCTGTCCAGGTGACTTTTTTTCTTAATTGTCATTTTGATACCCTTTTCTTGCAGATGAGCTCCTTTTTTCCTTGTCGTGTGGAGGCCTGTATAGCCTCTGCCTCTGCAACCAGAGCTGTTGTTCTAGAACACTGCCCTTCAGTTGTGACAAATTTCTGATTTTTTTTCTGGGAAGGCAGGGAAGAGAGATTCCTTATCTGAACCAGCAGTGCTTTTCACTATTATTGACAAAAGAAAGACAAGGACAGTACTTGAGCACACTGATTGTTGCTTTGTTATCCTTCCTGGATAAGGGCTGTCCATCTGCTTGCACAGTGCCCAGCACAGTAATGCCCCAGTTCTGATGGAGACTTTTTGGCACCAATATAAGATGAGTGGTTAATAGTAAATCTGCCATGGAGCATGACTCAACCTTGGTAGTAAGATAAACAGATGGAACAAAATAGGTCTCTTCAGTCTCAGGTTTATATATACAACAGATCCTAAGCTGAATTCACACTGAAGTATGACATCCAAGCAAGAACATTTTACCAGATCAAAAGGCTCATGAATCACAAGCAAGCCATGTGAAACTGAAGTTAGTATCTAGAGAAATTGTGTCCTAAGGGTCAGAAAGAATCCTGTGAAGCACTGAGTTATATGGACAGATGTAACTTACAGATAAGGTAGCAGTAAAAAAAATGCTTTTATGATTCCTTGAGGTAGGAAATTTGGGTCTGGTAAGGGTCCCTTGGTATGTCTGATGACAGCCAAGAGCTCAGGCAGTACTACATATGGTGGTGAGATTTACAGGAAATAAGCATATGGGGAACGGGATCCCGCTGCAGGCGCCAACTGGAAAACCTGAAGAGCTCTGCAGAACTGCCACCACAAGGTGAACCCGTTAACTAGTGGCTTCTGGTGGCCTTTAGATTTGCTCTTCCTGGTGCTGTAAATATTGGTTATAACCATTTTAGAGATGAAGGTGTATAAAAGCAGATTTGCCTGTGGAAATGTTCACTCACTTCCAAGGCTATGCAGCAGACAGCACAAATGGGTACAAGGGGTAAGCCCTTGACAGAAGAGGAGAAGTGTGACATGGACTGGTTTCATCCTCTTACTTTCTTCTACTTCAGGAACATGTTCATGTGCAGTGAGAAGAGCTCTAATAGCGCACAAGTTTGTTTTGAGATACATAATCATCAGAAAGCCCAAATAAGAGGATCCATTTTGGCCTTTTCCACACCTATTTTCAAGACTGCATCTGTTCGGATGAGTAGTAGTATTAGTGTTTCTTAAGCTCCTTTGTTTATTTTCCAGGAGATGCTCTTACCCACAGTGTGGGTACCTGTGGTTGAGCAGCTGCAAAGGGGTAGCAGTCTCAGTATGACGCAGCTTTATTCTCACAAAGGCAGAAATGCCGAGCCTTGCTATTCAAATGCCTGTAAAGGGAATACTGCTTAATGTAGAAGTAGCAGTGCTAGCAACCTTAGCTGTGCTTTTGTTAATATGTGTGCACCTACTTTTGGTGGAGACTATGCTGCATTTAAAAACTGCTTGCAGATGCTTTTTGGGGGATCTAAACCTGTCCATGTGGGTGGTTGTTGTCTTTTGTGTTTTTTTTTTTTTTTAACGGCAGTAGGAGATTTTAACCATGCTGCAGATTTCACACTTGAAAGAGTTCACAAAATGTCCCATCCTCAGCCTGCTGAAGAGCTAGAAAATGTTAGGCTTAACTCGTCTAGTGTTGGGGAATGTACAGAAGGATTTCCATCTAGCAAGCAAACAAAGCTACATCAGAATGAAAAGAAAACTCAGATCTAAGGAAAAAACTCATCTTTTTAAATTAGGCCTTGGGTGAGAGCCTGAAAATTGAGTTTCTAGAAGAATTAGGAAGTAAATATCTTCACTTTTCAGTCTCCCTATTGCAAGATTATATCAGAGTTCATGATGAGTTGTTAGGGTGATGAAATACCCAAAGTTCAAGGCACTGAACTTCTGCTGATGGCTATATTTGGTGGTTGTTAATCTAGCTTCTTATACTGGACTGAGAAAAATGAACTGTTCTGACTTATTCCTTTCTCCTTGGAGTGACCAGCAATTCAGAGATTTATATGGTACGTGTTTACTTCTCTCATTAGTTCAGTATCATCTTTCCATCTTTTCTTCCCACATGTCCACTTGTCTGTGACAAAGGCATGAATAAAGAACTAATGCTGTCTCTCTTCTCCCACCCCACTCAGTACAGTTTTGCATCTTGCTCAATACCAATGATTGTGAAATTTCAAACAATGATCCATCAAGTTATTTCTGAATGCCTGAGGCTTCAGAGAAAGGCAGCACCCATGTCACATCTCCGTGCCTTTGGTCCACAGTTCGGTATTGTGTTGTTTTTGCAACACAGAACTGGATTTCCTCCCTGATCTTTGGTGATCTTCTGAAACAACAATGCACGAGATGTTACTAACCCTCTCTTAATGTGTAGAATTATAGAAGCTGGTGGCATGAGTGTTTTTTTTCCCAGTCCGCACAGTAATCCATCTCAGGTACTTTACAATATGTGCTCAAAACAATGTATTGAACAATTGGGTGTGTTACCTGTTTCTCCTTCATTCCCCCCCTACCTCACCCCCTCTGTAGTTCATGTATGCTTTTCAGTAAGGACGTTTATAAATGAAGAGTTTCACAGAGAGAAAGGAGTAAGGTATGCTGCAAGGTGAGAGCTGTTCTTAGATTTCTTAATAGTCAACTTGCAAAACTCATGTTCCTAGTGCAATACTGCTGCTCCTGTCCCATTCATCCCCATGCGCCTCAGATTTTGGGTAGGAGGAGGCAAAGATGGGCCATAACAAGGCTTTGCAAACACCAGTGGTTGCAGTGCCTGGGCAGAGGTGTGGGTGGGAGACAAAATATGACAAAATGACCTTCAATTCTCTCCACCTGAACACTTGCTTTGGAGACTTGTTCCATCAGGGATCCAATCTTAGACTGCCTAAGGAGGTCCAGTAGACCTCTTAACCCTCTCTCATGGGGGCTGTTCCAGTTTTATCCCTTTTCTAATATGTTTTTTCTATTTTATGTAAATCAGGATGTCATCTTTAGTCATATGTGCATTTCCCCCGGTTCTAAATCCTAGAAAACTCATTATATATTATAGCCCTGAGCTACATAGATGTTACTTAAGTTGAGACAACTAATCACAAAATTCTTTTCCTACTCTCTGTGAGACATGAAATTGCATACTCTAGGGACATGCTGATGAGGGAAGTATCTTCTTCACTTTTGTGTTAAATTTCTTGAGTTCTGTTCCCTTAATGCAACTATTCTTGATGCAAAGCAGTGCAGGAACGAGAATTAATACACTTTACCTTTATCCTTAGTGATCTTAAGGGTAGTGGAGTTACATGTTTGAAAGGTTTCCTGGAAATTTCTGTGTCTCAGATTTTTTATCTCTGCCAGTTTGCCATATCCAGCCACAACATGAAAAGAGTGACTGGAGACAGCCTTCTGTTTTTTTATTAGGCCATATGACTCAGCAAGCGTTGTTAACTTGAACTCCAGATAAATGGTGTTAATACACATTTGGGAATGTGCAGGGGTAGTCCAAACTGAATCAGCATTTTGAGTGCTTTCTGTGACTCTCCTGATTTTCTGTTGATTGCAGGAAAGCACTATGGGAGAAAGCAAAGCCAGTGAGAAGGTTGTAATAAAAGAGCAGTAATACTCATTTCATAGTAGAAACAATGGCAATAGCATGTTTTATGAAGCTGCTTCATATTCCTCGTCTTCTTCCTTTGCCACTTTTGTGTACTTTTCGTCACGTTGTCCTATCCCAGAAAAACACTTTTTTTTCTTTTGCAGGGAAGTTTGCTGTGTTTCTCTCTTCCATTCCTTTCATTAAATGTATTTAGGGAAGCTCTTCATATCAGACATTCTCTGTTGGCATCTCCTTTATGTGTCTGGCCAGATGTGAGATAGGATTAGCCTTCGAGGGTTGTAGAGCACTTCTAGAGCTGAAGTTGGGGCTGGGAAAAAGTGTGGTATTTATGCAATGTAAACAAACAATAGAATTCAGCAAGGCAGAAAGGATGATTGGGAAGTTGGTCACAGAAATCTAAACTGGAAGCCTAGGAGAGCATTTCTCAGCTTCTAAATCCAGTCACATTTAGGGCAAGTGAAGTACGTAACAGCTGCTGGTTGTGGCAAAGGAACATAGATGTATATAGCTCTTATAGCCCCTGTGAGTGGTATACCCCCAAAACAGCTTAGATCTAGCCAGAGACAACAACCTAGTGTAACAAAAGTATAGTTACATTGTCATGACAATTTTATCATGAGGTCTGCCCTCAGATATGAGGTTGATTTCTGTTAGATACAGCCACCTGATCTACCCATGCCTCAGGCTACTTTACTGTGAAGGAGGTGGTGATTTGTTTTTTTCACATTAAAAATGCTTTGAAATTTACAGTGTTGGGGCAAAAATTGCTAGTGATAATTTCAGCAGAGATTTGTTGAACTACAGTGAAAACCAAAGTATTTTCAAAGTATCTGAAGAAATGGGGCACCATGTGCTCACATGGTGTGAACTGAAAAGGCTTCAGCTGATCTGTGCTAATCTATACATCAGCTGAGAGTGGGGCCCACTCTTTATGAAGGCCATTTCATAAATGGGTGGAAAAGTAACACACAAGACCTCTGCCTCTGGCTGTCCTCTTATGGTTGGTCATTGGCTCAGTCCTTTCAGCTAAAGCTCTCCCTGCTAGAAGCACCCAGTGCTCCAAGCGAGAAATGGGATACCGAAATCATGAAAAAAATGGCACAATCAGAAGCCTGGCATCTGAGAAGCTGTACCCTTGCTGAGTTTTCAGCCAGTTTGCAATAGTGTTTCGGGGACTGGCACACTAACAGGTTTAAATGTGCTTTAATCCACTTACGTAATTTAAGCACCTCTGGGAGTGGCGGGCATTCATTACATTATTTGTTATGGTGGGAGTTCTATCATATTGAGCCAGATGCTGCTTTCCATGAGAGATGCTATTGTGCCTGGCCCAAACTCAGCTGAATAACTCCATCACATTCGATTAGGCTATAAAATAGGTCTCTGCTATGTATTAAAATGCATCAGAGCACATCCTTGGCTCTTCTAAGCACCTGAAAAGGTTTCCTGAATGTAACTTTATCAGCCATGCTACAGCTGACAGTTTTCCCCTTCCTTCAATATTACTTTTGACTCTTTCTACATCATTACCCATCCTACAGACAAATGTTCATAACGGCTGATTTAGTTGAGAAGGAGAAATACATTGGTGTGAAATGGCTCAGAGGTCTCCTTTATTGCTATATATTGCAGAAAGGTATCCAAATTAGAGCAAACTTGATTTTGAACAGAATGAAGAAAAATGATTCAAGTCCACGTTCTGCATTATTTACACTCTCACCATTTGGTGAATTAATACACTTGACAACAACATAGCCCTGGATATTTTGCAAACACAGATCCAGTCCTGTGTTTCTCCCATGCCCAGATTGCCCTTGATCTGAACAGAAGTTTGGAATTTACTAGGAATGTGAGGGCAAATAGTCATATAAGGCATGTGCTCTCTTGACATGGGTTATAACAGCGATAAGATCAGACCAGGAACCTCATATGTGTAAATAATATACACAACTGCAGTATCCTTTTTTTAGTTCCTTTCTGAAATATTTTCTCTGAGTGGTCTATTTCATTTATTTATAGTTGAAATTGTCAACATCTACTGGATAGGCCTGAACCGTGTTAACTGTCTTAATTTCTCTGTTGGCTCCAAGGAAAGGATAGCGGTGTCTGTTTGCAGAGCACTAACACTGTTCCTTTGTGGCTTTGTGCTCCGTAATCTGTGCTTGAATCAGTTCGGTTTGATTCTCTTGAACTGACTGTTTAGGCTGCAGCCAGTTCCCAAAGCCTCTATTATAAGCCAGTCTGCAGCATAGCCTTTTTCGTTTTACCTTTTGCTGCTCCATTTTCCAGGACCAGCTTGGCATTCTTCTTCCTGGCACGTTGCCCAAGTGCTGTATCGCCTCTTACAGTCTCTGGGCAGATGGGACCTCATCTGTCATACTCTGCCCACCCAGGCTGGGACACTGATATCTCTGTCCCCCAGTTCTTGAAGGTTCTGGGTCCTAGTCACATCCCTAGTGCTGCTTCCCATACTCCCTACACTTTCATTTATTTAAAAAGTAAAATATATAAAAGACAGCATGCCAAGTCGGAAATCATAAAACACAATCACTGCTAAATAATGTGCCCTACAAGAGCTGTGTGTAGGTTTCTGTAGGTGTCAGCAGCTGCAAGAAGTGTTGGGTTCAAGTCCTATAAATCCTTTCCTAAGAGAAACATTTATGGTTTGAGCTCAAGCCAGAGCTATAGTCTTTTTTTCTGAGTCAAAGAAATAAAAGTTATAAGTTCTTATGTCACATTTTGAAGATTACTCTTCTCAACTTGCAAACATTCAGGCATCTTTTGGAACATGAAATGATAAAATATTTTTATGGAGTGGGGAGGAAAACAAAAGCCCACAAGAAACATGATAACCATGTATATCATCTGTGCAATAAACTGAAAACTAACAAATGGTTTCATTGGAAATTTGGCCAGCTTCAGAGTTCCCAGCTGCAACTATCTGACATGAAGCTGAAAACTGTCACAGAGCAATCCTGAGCCTCTTAAAATCCACCTGTAAGTCCAGACACAGGTTTAGCAAAAGCGAAAGCCACTGGGATGTGGTTGTCTACACCACTCTTCCCAAGCCCTGCAACCAGGCCTTGTGGGAGATCCAGGGTCCAACCCTGGCACAGGTGCTGGTGGGTCCCGCTGACTGTGAAGTTTAGCTCTGTGCTGTCATCCTCTGGTTGGGTATGGTGAAATCGGCTCTGGCCCCTGCAGTTATGTTTGGTTCAATTTTCAATTAATTGGGTGCTGTCTGCTCAGCAGCACTTTGCTAGTCTAGTCTGGACCGCTTCTGAGCAATCTCCAAATGGAGAACATGGGAAGGAGGGTTGGGAAACCCACCCCTGGAAGGAACCCAAGCTCCCTGGCGCAGTGTCCCAGGCCCTGAGAGAGAGAGAGAAAGAGCTCTGCCTTCCCTGTTGGACCTATTTTCTAACTGCAGACTGCTGCCTGTAAAAACAGGAACATGGGCTTAGTTCAGTGCCTATTTTGTGCAGTCCCTGTACCTTTTCCTTGACTGTAGGCAAAGCAGCACTCTCTTATCATTTATACTACTGGAATACAGGCAAATGTAAAAAGAACAGCAAATACGGTGCATAGAACATATGTATAATGAACATATGGCTGTCCTGGCATTAGACTTGGGTCCATAAATGTAGTGGCTTCACCCGTTAGACCATTCTTCTCTTAAAACTGAAAAAATTCACACTGCTGGTGAAGTGAGGGGGTCCGATGCTACCCCATGGCCTGTGCATGACAATTTAAGCAGCGCCCATCTAAGGTAACTACTGTGTTGAATACTTTCTCTTGGAGCCAAACTTTTAAAACTCGCAGAAGTTAAATAAAAATGTTTATATACACATGGAGTTTTATCGCATGCATCTGGAGCTAATCAAACACTTCCCTAATGAAATGTACAATGGCAATCCAAGGACAAGTTTTAAAAATGCACACACATTTTAGGAAATGTCTTTGATGGAAAGCCAGTTTTCCAGCCACTGGAAAATGACAAACATTACCTTGTTACCCTCAAAGGTGGCACATGATTTAGTAAACAATTTTAAATCAGATTCATCAGCTCTGAAGGAAATGTTATCAACAGTGCTACCAGATTTAATGAGGGTGAGAGGGAGGGATGTTACTGAAATGCCTGACTCATGTAGGATTAAGAACAGTTAATAAGCTTCTGACATGGGAGGTCTTGTTCCAAGTAATTTCTCAGAATTCTTGGAGTATATTAGCCCTGGTCTGTTCCCACTGGAGTCGAGGAAAATGCCACCACTACTCTGTGTGGGAGCAAGGCTGACCTATTATTTACTACCTTATGTTAGCCAAAGACGACATAGTAGTTTGGGTTTCTTGTGTTTGAGATTGCAGATGGAAAGTTATGGGGTATGTTTCTATTTTGCTGTTGTTTCTTATGCCTGTACCAAAATACAAACATGGGCAAACTGTAACATCCAAGATTTTATTTCTTAAATCTAAAGGCAGATAACTCGTCACCGATGGTTTTGGCCCACATAAAAGGAGAAGAAATGTTGTTTTGGCTTTCCTTAACTGCTTTGATGCTGAAAACTGTTGTGATTTCTAAACAATGCTTTAGTATTAGTAGAATTATATAATGGAAGATATTCCATTGCAATGTCAGTAATAGTAGTTACGTATTACCAGCTGGAGTCTGTTTTTTGTCCTGTGTATCAGATTCCTTGGGTAACCTTGAAGAATGTGGTTATACTGATATAAAGGGAAGCAACAACAGGACTATGAAGAGAATATAACAGATCTTAGGGTAAATCTTGTTTTCTTGAAAGGTGTTTTATTCTGTTAGTGCTTCTCACAGCAAATTTCATGGTAATTACCAGCCCCAATTTGATTTCTCCTGAACAGAAATTCTCTGCAGCTAAAAAGCCATGGCATGGTAGTAGGAGAGGTAAATTTGTCTTTCTTTGCCAGAGCTTCCCTGTTTTCCTCCATGTGTTCAGGTGTTGAATGAAGCACCAGTTTCTATAATGCTGTCACTGTTTATCGCATCTGTGGAATTCCTATCTTAAGGCATCTTGAAAGGACACATTTGGGAAAAGTTGAGTTGCCACCCCCTGATAACTTAAGTCAATGTAAATGTGTCTTTTGTGGAACACCCAGATACTGTCACTCACATCTGCAGATTCATTCATCCCCAGAAGTTAGGTAACTCACACTGGTAACAGACAGAGAAATCAGAAGAAACCAATTATAAAGACTCCTCTGCTACTCAGTAGAGAACAATCTTTCCCAGCATAGTTTCAGGGGTTTAATTTGTGTTATTACAAAGCAGTGCCAATGTTAAAAAAATTAAGTGATTACACAAAACAATACAGAACACAGTCATATCGTAAGAGCCCTAATGCAAATTCTGTTGTGTGACTAGTAACAGAACAGGCGAGTAGATGCTGAGAAAGTGATGTATGCCATTACAGAGCCTGAAGGGAAAAATACTTAATTCCTTGCTAAAGCACATACATGGTAGGAAAATATTTTTATGAAGAAAATATCAAAACTATTTACAGAGTTTATAACTCAAGAAAGGCACAGTTGTAATGACAGAATGGAAGAGTACAAATTACCTGAGACAACACAGTTCTAGTGCAGAACACAAATGGAGTCATTTAGGAGTGGTCCTAACTTCGAAACTACTCCCAGCATAGGAAGAACAGCTCAAATGGACCAAAACAGTCATGGATGATGAGGTCTGAATGGCAGACACGCCTGCTGACATTTTTCTATCTGCCAATTTTTTATAACCTTATAAACAATCAGCAGGTGGGGCAAACACCACAATTTCTGCTTTCACCACCCACAGAAAAAGTTGTTCGGTAGGAAGCTCTGAGACCTAAGAAACTCTGCAATCCTGATGAGCTTTGGAATGAAATACAAAACTAGAGCCCTGACTGCTTGTGGTTACCGACGTTTTCATGGCACTTCTTGTGTGAGTAGGAGTGTTGGCAACAGCGGGCTGGCTTGTGCCAGTGGGGGTCAGGACATTCTGCTGACCTGAAAAGACTCGGTGCTGTTTCAGTTTTGTGCAATATGCTCATGGATCAGAAACCCTTAGCTTGTGCTGTGTGCAACTAAACAGCTACAAAGTTCCCCCTTTGTGGTGAGTAAAGCAGGGACTGATGTGATTTAAATTTGTTAGGTTCTTACCAAGAAGATGCCCATCAATGAGATACATAGAAAAAAATACAATGTGGATGTGAAGAACCTCAGAACTCTATCATGCCCACAACTTACACCGTCTGCATAGCTCTCTGGATCCCTTTCAACATGAAAAAGTCCAGTACCTCTCTAGAAGGATAATCTGACACCGATGCTTGCTTTAAGAGGATGTAAGAGGAAAAATGCAATGGAAAGTTGGACCGTCATCCCAGAGCCATTTATGTTAATGGCAAAGAGCCCCATGATTTAAATAATTTAGGATATTGCCTTTAATTGGTTCTGGTTACACAATCTTCTGTTAATGTCTTTGCTCCCACGGTTTCTCTGAAGGAATGTGCTCTAATGAGAAAATGTTCTGTCCATTTTATTAAGGATGGAGTGCTAGCCATGAAGACAGTTCCCGTTAAAATCACCATGTAGAACTGGATTAAATCATAAACACCAGGGACAAAGGCCCCAGATGCTGGAGTTATGTGATTATCACAGAATTCAAGCTTCTGTATTTTGTTTGGGTGAAAAAAAAAGACTTAAAAAACCCAACTACTGTGTAACTGAGGAAGCAGCATTTGAAAACACAAACAGCCCTTAGAGGTACAAACTGTATCTTGATAGAAAACCAATTCCAGATTCATTGGCTAAGTCAATGCAACAACCCTCTTCATCTCAAGAAGTGCCTTAGAGTGTTCTGCATGCACACATCCCCACCCCACACCCCTCCACGAAAAAAATCTCAGGACTCAACTGAGGTGTTTCAGCTCAGGCCACATATGGCCCAGAGGTCAGGACCACGGTCCTCATACTCCATTCTGTTGTGTGGATACAAGATGTAGCCAAAATTTCACTCCTGACCAAGCATGCCTCCTGATCATGCTTTGTACACCTGAAAGTCAGGCAGGCACGTGGCAGCTGTCACTGCTTGTCCCAGGCAATTAGGCTGCCTGCAGAAATCCCTTGCAGTGAGCTCTCCTCCTTCCACACCCCAGTTTTAGAGCCTTGGCTCAGCACAGGCTGTGAGTGAAAGTAATTGCAGCCAGCAATTTTGCAGCATCTGAATCCAAGAGGCTTTTATTATTTTTTTTTTTCCTTAAGGAACTTGTTACTTCAGGATATTTTGTCTCCATTTAATCTCTCCTGCTTGCAAAAGGAGGTCTTGTCAGCAATTCATTGTAAAGAGAGGTGGGAGAGTCAAATAGATGGTTACGCTAGGTTGTCACTGGCGGCCTGTATGGGTTTAAGGCACGATAAAATAGAAGGATTAACCAAAAGTATGTGTTGCTTCATGTTAGAACCTTGTTACATCACTTAAAGGCTTGTCTATGGGAAGAACCTGACAAGCCCTGGTAGGACAGGGGAAATGACAATCAGTCATTTCGGGATGAGGGAAAAGATGGGAACAGCTGTATTTTCACTCGGGGGGCAGAGGGGAGGACTGGAAAAGTGGCCTTTGCCACTACACGCTCTCTCGGAAAAGAAGACCATGCTGGCCTGGGAGGGACAGTGACCCTTGGCCAATATGGTTGCAGAAGACAGCACAGCCTTCTTCTGTGGCTGTCCTAGGACAAGAGGTTGCCCTCTTCCAGCCCTGCTGGGCACTCTTCACTTTTCCCCCCAACAGCAAAAAGCTTAATGCAAAAGCATGCTTATTTCCCCCATAGGAGGGTGAATCAGTGTATCTGATTCTTGGGTGGGAAGTTTGTTTGTATGTTCATGTCTGCATACCCGTGTGGTTTTGTATTTATATAGCATGGTTGACATTTTGTTGTGGAGATTAAAAAGTTAAATACCTGTAGAGAATTTTAGGGTACCTATTTTTATCCAGGTACCTCTCCCTTTTCTGCAAACACTGCACATAGTAGATTATTGTTAGGTGAACTTTCGTCATGAATAATAGTTTGAGCACCTTTCTTCAGCAAGCTGTAGCCACTGCATCTGCTTAGAGGATTATTTATGATAAGGGCCCTCAAGATCTCTCTGCAGCCTCTCCCTGGTACATTTTGGGATATGTCCTCCACGGTCCTTATTGTCAGCCTATTGGCATACATAGCCTTGGCATGTTATATGTGTAAACAGATACGCTTTTAAGTCACTCATCTGCATTTCCTCATGTACGTGTAGCCCTACCAAGGGCTATAAAGGCACAGGTGGCTCTGTGTTGTTTCACTTTCAGAGCAGCAAGCTTATTCTTTTGAACGTTTCATCAAGCGAACATTGTTCTCTAATGCTGGTTCTTGAAAATTGGATGTCAGGTCAAACATTTGTATGTGGAACTCAGAAATCCTAGCTGACACCTGCATTCCTGAAAACATGCATTGCAATTTTGCTTTGCACAGCTTAAAAATTTGGATCCACTTAGTTTCCAGTGAAGTGTGATTCTCATTTAAGTTTTCTAATTTCCTGATGTATAGGTCAGGAGGGCTCTTACTTTTGAACATACCCTTGTGAGAAGACAGAATGAGTTCTGTTCCCCAGAATTACCTGTGTTTAGAGATCAGCATGGCAGGTCCTGCAGCACTGCAGTGATTTTCATTTGGAAAGGCTTTCCTTGAGGTGATGACATGAAAAGAGTTGTGGTACTGCACCAAAGAGGTGCCATGTAGGATCCTTAGTCAGGGATATGCAAATGCTTTCCTCCTGCTTGGGCTTTCTGTGGTAGATTTTTTTTTTGGTGTAAACGTAATGAAAGAATGAATGGTCAGTGACACAGAACGTGACTTTGATATTGATTGGTGTCACTGTTGCATAACATTTAGGGACCCTGTAAGAAGCAGGATCAAATCAATCTACACGTGTTTAAATACTCAGAAATAAAGCAGTGGAAAAATTTTGGGAAAAAAACAATCAGATCTTACCAAAACATGATGTTTGCTAAGCACTGGGCCAGATCAAACTCCCCTTGTCTTCAACAAAGCCATGATTTTACCAGCTGTTTTAGTTCTGACGCAGTGACAACAGACAGGCAAGGAATATTGAAATCAGTGGAAATTCAAGGCACTCTACATATGAAAATACACTTTGTAGATTCAGATTTCATTTGCCAAAATGAATAATGGGAGCCAGTAAAAACCCACATGCTCTCACGGCTTTTTAATGTAAAAATATGTAGAATCCCAGCATTTACATTAATGTGGAAGGTCTCAGATCCTTAAAAATAGATAAATTTATATCATTATGCAGAATGTACGCACAGGAATATGAGGCACAGAGACCATAAATGTTTACCTACATCACCTAGAAAATTAATGAGCAAAGTGAGCCAGAATCAACCTGCCTTTATTCCCCACCCCAGTGAACTAGGAACAGCCGCTGTGGGCAGTAGGCAGATAGCAGGACGTGAGGCCCTCCTGCCTCGCTGTTGTATAAAACTTTTATTACTACATAACTGTCCCTTCCACTTTGAAGGCTGTGGTCCCTCTATTTTCACCTAAAAATGCTCTGTTTCACCCCAGGAGATAACCTCTTTGATACATACTTAGTTTCTGAAGCTGGTTTTACACATGAAAGTATAGATTCCGCCTGAGACTGTTCTGGAGTGACAGCAACTAAAGCTTATATGTGTACTGGCAATATATATATATGTTATAGACAGCTAGAGCAATAAATTAACAGGGGTGGGGGCAGTTTTAAAGATTGTTTAGTTTAGATTCACACTGGAAATGAGACCACAACATAGGTTCTATTTCTGTATCTAAATGTCCTCAATATCAAAGTAGATTCAGATGTAATATTGTGGCCTCAGAACTGTGTCCCTAAATTTTTCATGATTCTTGTATCTCTTCTTCACAGCTTTTTTAATGAGGATGCTTTTTAATCATGCTTTTTGGCATGTGAAACATGAAGTTTTCTGAGAGAAAGAATGTATTTCTTAAATAGCTGAAGTTATGCTGTCTTAAAATCAGCTTTCAGTCTGGAAAAAGCTGTTTTGTGAGGTTTCCAGAGGTTGCTGCCAAAATGCCATGAGACCATTATTTCACATTTGCTTCCAGATTTATCTGGAACCCAGAAGTGCAGACACAACACAGGAGAGCTGGAAGAAACAAGAGTTCACCAACCATTTCTGAACTTTGAAAATGAATTATTTCTGGTTCATTCTGAGAAAAATGGAGAACTTTGTGGAGGGAGGAAGTTGACTTTATTTCCCAACACTTTTCCATTCTAAAGAAAATCCTCTTCAGATTAAAGATCAGTTTGATTAATTAGAAGATAATTATCCATTTGCTGACTAAACAATAGTTCCTTCTGTTGAAGTCTCTGCTTAAAACATGGTCCTATTCAGAGAAATGACAGAATAATTACCATCGCCTATATTTATTTCTCACCAATATCAGAAAAATATGCTCCATTTCAGAGAAAACAAGAATAGGAGACAATAGTCATAAAATTACTAGTATCCCAGCGAGCAGGACAAACAAGTGGGTATGTCAGGGTGAGGTTCAAGTGTCTGGCTGGAGTCAGACAGAAAAGCAACTGAATCTGAATCTTTCTTATGCCGTCTAAAAGCACTGCCCATCAGCCAGGTACCTATTTTGGGCTTATCCTCTCTGCTTTTGATCAAAGTTTCCATCCTGGAGGGAAGCTTTTCTTGAAGCTGTTTCACTTCTAAGAAAAGTTTCAGTTTCAACAAGTAGATTTTTTTAAGATGAAACACTGCTTAACTGGTACTTTCATAATAAGCTTTACTTGCTTAAAGATTTGCTTTTAGGGAGCAGGATTTTTTTCCTTCCTTTGCATCATCCTTCATTAAATAAAAAAGAGTGCTGTTCCTTGGGCCAAAGCTTGCACAGAATTAAACTTATTCATACTTCAGCTGGTCAAGTTTTAGCTTAGTCTAACATCCTGGGGTAGGTAAGCCCCATTGTCCAATGGAGGCACACTTACCTATGTGAAGCACAACACAGCAAAAATTACAGGTCCGACTGAACTGCAAGGGATCATTTTGAAGATAAGTACAATGTTTTTGTACTGACTCTGAAAATTGTTTGGGATCTGGTAAAGGGATCCGGACAAAATCTTGCAATTCATCTGCTTAAATTCCTCTTCAGTATGTACATACGTATGTGTATGTATACATAAGTACGTGATGTATAAATAGGATTTTCTGCCAGTAACTCGCTCATTATCTCTCACATATTGGCAGCAGATCTATGTACATACTGAGAAAAAGGTTTGGTCCCCACGGGAGTGTGTGCTTGTGGAGGAAAAAAACACACTCGAGTCTTATTGGAGAAGGGTGATTATAATGCTGCGCACATTACTTCAGGTATGTGCAAGTCAAATACCTACTGACCTGAAGCCGTCATGGTTCAGTCAGCCCGACATGGCTTCCTGCCTGCTGTGACCTGGCAGAGCCTAGGACAGCAAGAGGTTCCTCAATGCATGGCTGGCAGCCACTGCTTCCCTAGGAGTGGAAACCTGAAGGCTGGTGATAAAAGGAAAGAAAATCTGGCATTCAGATTAGCTTTCTGAAAGCATGAAATAGGCAGCTTCGTGTCTTCAAGTTAATGTTTTCAGGTAGTGGCCATTCTTCCCTGCCTTCCGCACATGAGTGGGGAGCACTTTCTTAAGTCGAGGTCCAGATTCAGTGCTTCTCTAAATGCTGGGCAAAGACCACCCTTACTGTGATGTCAATGCAATGGAGATACCAGGATGCCGCAGAAGAGATGTCTGCTTTTGCCTGCCTCCTTTGGACCTTCTCTGAACTTTGTTCAGGGAGATTTATTATAAGAAATAACGTAATTTTATCTTGTGTAAGACAAAATACATTTTAGTTTCTGGAAGGGAAGCCAGTTGAGGCATACCTTCATTTTTTTCCCCATCCAAATTAACTTTTTTTTTAGTAGCACAGCAGTAGACAAACCTCAAGAAAATTCAAGCTCATTTTTGGTGAAGCAGAACACAATAGCTTGCCTGTTTTTCCAAACAGCTTGGTGCTCCTAAAATTAAATTTTTGGTGTATGCTCAAATATACTACAAAGAAAGCATTTCCTGCGGTATTTTGGTGCTCCTGTTTGGCTCCAGCTGGAGCCAAGAAATGTAAAAGCCACTACAGACATGAAGAATAGTTGTAATATTTTGCATTTGTAAAGTGGTCCAGATAATAACAATAATGGGCTGTGGTTGGGGTGAGCATGGTAAAATGGCTCTGTTACAAGCACAGTGCTTCAAATGAAGTGGTGAAAAGGAGGTAAAGTCATTAGTTATATTAGGGCTGGTAGACTTTGACCAGAGGTGTAGCTATGAAACTGAAAAGGCTGTAAATCACTGAAATTGTTCAGCACAAAATAATGAAAGTGTGAAAATTTTTAAAATAAGTTAAGAGGCTTTAATTACTTAGACTTTCTTGGGACTGCAGAAAAGAGGGATGGGTGGTACATCATGACTTATCCTGTGTCATTGTATTTTACACACAGAGATCAAGACAGTCAAAGACAAGTAAAGAATTTAGGTTCCTTTAACTCATGTAGTGACTTCCTCTTGACAGTTTAACAAGTCCTACTGTACTTAGACATATTTCACCGTCAACTACAAAATGATCTAAATTTTCTTTAGTAAGTAAACATGACCACTTTTGTCACTTACTAATAGAACGGGAGCAGGTGAGGCCTGGAGATCACTGGCATGACTTACTCTGTTTGGAAAAAGAATGTAGGCCTAAAAGTTTATGAAGAGGAACAGATGCTTTCACTTTCATTGAGGACCCATGACAGCACTTCCTGAATTTGATAGTATCTTGGTCCATACGTATTCTTGGGCTATACACTTGGTCGGATACAATGCATGTCAGTTTGCTGTGCCAAACTCACAGACAGTGATCACTATCCATTCAAAATACATAGTAATCAGACAATTACTGGGGTGACTCCATTGATAATATCAAAAATATATACAAATTTCTGATAAAAGCAAGTGGGAGCTCTCTTTCCAGTAACATCTATTGCATAAGTACCTAATTAAGACACCAGGTTTGGCTGCTATTGTACTAGATGCTAAAGAATACCCAGAGATACAGTTTGTGCCTTAAAAACCGTTGCAGGCTCAGAAAGTATAAGTTAGTGTTGACTTTTTTAACAGTAATATTATCCTTGCATCCCAGGAAAATCACACAACAAGTCACATTCATGCAGCACTCATAAATCAGTAAAACACAAAGCTGAGCTGAACAACATTTACATGACATGAATCACGAACTGTAAAATGCCCAATAAAATTTCACAACATACCTGTGGAACAAGTTTTGCAATGTGCAAATAACACAGATTCCCCATTACCAGGAAGAAAAAAAAAACAGTCTTGCAACGTACACAATACAAGTTCTACAGTGTACATGAAAAACAAGTTCCACAATATGTATGAGGGTTTGAAGAATAAATAGAATATCTTAATATTCACTTAAACCTGAAGTGACCCATTGTCTCATGTTGAATCAGTATTTGGATTTTGCGGTCTTTTGTTGCCTCAGGGTTTTATTTATGAAGGTGAACTAATGTGAGAACTGGTCTTTTAAATGAATTGTCATATCTGTGACCTGAAATGCCATGAAAAGTCTAGAGCTTGCCTTTTATTGGCCCCATAAATTTGCCCCTGACAGATTCATGAAAGCTTCTGAAAAGCAGAAATGCAAACAAAAAGGAATATACAGATAAAATACTTGGTGCTATGTATGTGTGCAATGTACACAGTGCAAACTCATGGCTGAACACCATGGCAGCCAGAGGAATAAGCTTCCAACAAGAGGAAAGTCAAAACCACCATAAATGTTTACAAAACAAATGATGAAATGAATACCACGTATGGGCTTAGCCCATATAATTTTAGGTACCTAAAAGAGACATGTCAGGGTCTTTTTTGGCTTTGCTCCTTACACAGCAGACTCTATGAAGACTAGTTAGCAGAATGCCCACCTGACAGTCAGCTCCTGCAGTACCTCCAGCTTTCCCCTTCTCTCCCAACCTGCATCTGCCAAGTGATCACAGGCAGACTGGAGAAACAAAAGACGGCATCACCTGAGGCTGCTTTGGAGATACGCATGTACAGGTCAGCCAGGTGTGTGTGTTGGCTAACTGTGCTGGTTGGCTACCCACGCATAGCTGTGGTTATTGGTGCACCATCCTGGCACATCAAACAGAACGGACAGCTATGCTGCACACAGAGTAACATTTCTTCCAGGTAGCCTTTAACTTGTGTCTTCACCTCCCTAGCTGCTGGATTTTCACAAAACGCATGGAGAACTCCTGTTTCAGAGACCTGTAATCTGTGGTTGATTTTGGCTGTAAAAAGTAAATGGATTACACCAGTTACAGGGAGAGGGAGGGCAGACAGACAGGCAGTAGCATGGCATTAGAAGGTGTTTCTTCTTAGGAGACCAGGTAAAATAGCACTAGAGCAATGAACAGGAGATAAAGATAGGGGTAAACATCCCTGTATATAGTGACCTAGGGCAAACTAAAAAAAAAAAAAAAAACAAACCGAAAATATCTTTAAACACAGCTATAGATAATAGAAATAGCCACAATTTTATAATACTGTCTAGAAAATAGAGGGTATATAAAAGAATTGACACTGCTAGTATCAGTCTATAAGCTAACTACCATTGCCCTTGAGTTAGAAAGATCCATCTCCTCTTTGTTAGTTGTTACCTGTCAAATATCTTGGAAGTGCTTGGCCTTGCAGAGAGAGAGAAGGAAAGGCTAAACATGGACAGAGAAAAAAAAAGAAAATGATCGGACTAAAGATGTGGAGAAAGCAGAAACAAACAAGACTTATCACTCCCAGGCAGTCCCTCAATGCGGTGTTACAACATGAAGAACTTGATTCTTGTTTAGGAACAACTGCACTGTGGAGAAATATCCAGTTTCTCTACAGCTGTGAGAAGGGGCATCTATATTTTTCCATCTCAAGCAGTTTCCGTGTGACAAATTACTTCGCCACATATTGGGTAATGGCGGAGTGCACAAACCCATGTGGTATCCAGATGAGCAGTACCGTACATTAGGCTATGGCTGCTCAGTACCCCAGTAATATTACCACTGATGTGCTGCCGTCACTGTTGATTACAATGGCAACAATACTCTTGTGCCTACTGGAAATCCTCAAGATTAGGCCAAAGAAAATTAAATTCCCATTCTCTATACAAACTACAGCTTCTCTTTGGAAAAAGGTGAGAATTCATTAAAGAATGACAGGCTTTCCTCTTCTCAGATTTCTGTGAGGTCTAGTCCAACTACATCCGAAAGCCAATAGAAAATTATTATGTATACATCATTTTTTCAGTGCTGGTTATTAGTGAAGCAATTGGAGAAACTAATAGTGAATGAATATTCCTAACATGTAATTAGGAATCAGAATCTCGTACCTTATTCCTGCCTCAGCTTTCCGTTTTCCTGTGTGGCCTTGAAGTATACTCTCAGATATATTTCTTTGTTTCACTCAACAGAGACTCATATGTTTAAAGTAGGGCACCTACTGAAGTGTTTAGTTGGATTAGGGTCCTTCAGAGGATTTCCTGATCTCTGGAAAAAAAATTGATTAATTGTTTAAGCATTAGGCCTTCAAGGCCTAGTCTTCTAAGAAATTCAGCTCTGAGTCATGGTCTGGGCTGACTGAATCTTTTTATCATGGCCAGACCTCGGATTGTGTAGGATATTGGCCTCTGGATGCTAAAGAGTGGGTGAAAACAGGAGGAGGTGAGTGCTGAGCGAGTAAAATGGATTTAGAAACCAAAAGAAACAATGGAAGAGAAAGCATACTACAATTACAGTTTAAAACTTTCTTGGGACGTAGTCACGGAAGAGAAGATATTGTCTGCTTCTGTTGTCTTATTTGATTTTGTCAGATCAACTTTCAAGATGAGAAAAATCAAAGCTGTGTGATAATGCTAGATTTTGAGATGCTGCAGTTGACCCTGAAGCCTTGACCACATTAGTGATGGTGGCACAGTTTCTCAAAAGTGCTGTGCCATATAAGGTAAAACACAAAGTTAACTTCAGAAAAGCAATGTTTGGAGGAAGAGTCAATGGCATGGTTAGTTGGCAAATGCCCATTTTTTTTGCCCATCTGAAAAGCATCCATGTTTAATGTGATGACATTTCTGTAACCTGATTAGAAGACTTGAAAAATATCAGATGTTCCCATAGTTGCCCTATGTCCTTGAAGGCCTTTTACTCTTTTTATACATTGCATAAAAGCTAAAATTACTTTCCTGCCGGCTTGCACATACTTTGGATAATTTTAGCCAGCGATTGGATTTCTCATAACCTAGTCCCTCGAAGTGTCTTATTTTCAGAGTTTGCCAAAGGGTTTACTAGAAATGCTATTTCTTACAAATCTCACCTCACTTTGTTCTGACTAAGCCCTCCTGAAATGCTATCTGTTCCACAGAGCATTCCTTCTGCAGCCGTCACATGCCGCTGTGTTTGCTCTGTACTTACTGAACTGCATTGTACTTGCATATGCCTCCTGACTGTTTTTTCAAGGGACGGTTTCCATTCTGTCCTGTATTTTTTTCCTCGGTTGTTAGTAACTGACGGTACTCTATAAATGACAGAAAAGCTCATAACAGTCTTGAGTAGAAGAGGAGGTTAGCCAAGAAAAAAGTGAATAATATAGCACTACTCTGAGTGTTGATATAAACTGAAATGATGGTATGAAATAAGTCAATAAATCATCTTGCAGTGCATTTCAAACACTTCTTTTTTTGCCACTGTGAGTAAGCGCACTTGCTGAGACAGGTCAGACCTGGGATAACATGGCATTTTTCTAAGAACTGAAGGTTTTCCTGATACGTGCAATTACTTTGTAGTTTAACCCGCTATAACCTCCTTCACCCTTACCACCCATTTCCCCCACCTCACCACCTTTTAATTGCCTCCTAGCACTGTGTTCGTGGAAATACTAGAACAAAGATTACAGGGCTCTGAAATTTCAGCCAAGGGGAAACTTTGCCAAAAATTTTTACCTGGAAAAAAAAATGCTTTTCAAAAAGAAAAGATAAGGAATAGTCTTTGTTTTAATCTAGAATTGCACAAATTAATTGGCTACTCTGAGGCATAGTTATTTGGCATAACATATTGCTTTGGGACCTGTTTCCAGGTACAGTGTGGAGCAAATCAAACCCTTTCTTGTTTCTGGGAGTTCCCTGTCCTTGCCATGGAATTGCATTAAGCAGTCAGAATGCTGTGGTCAGTGGCATAATTGGGTCCGGTCCCGGAAATGATGGGAATTCAGCCAAAGTCTCTGAGGGAGAGAGAAAGGGCTCTGTAAACAGTTGTAATTGGGTCTGACTGAAAAAAAATAATTAACGGTGGTGTCTTTTTTAAACTGCTAAAGGTACTCTTACACCATAACCCACCCTCTAAAAGCCTGCACTGTGTGCCTATTGTTACCCCCGTGTCTATACGGAAGACATAGGTGCCTTCAATTCCACATTGAAGAGACAGATTGGAGCCTTACTTTTTTCCCCTACTTTTTTATCTCCTCCCTCTAGTATGAGAGACAGACATGGTGCCAGAAGGCAGAAGTGTTAAAGAGTTCTACTACCCAGTGGGGCAGCCCCCTATATGTAACAGGAGAACAACTGCAACCCCACTTCTACCGTCACAGTTGCAGTTGTATGTAGCTCTGCTGACAACCACGTTCCCCATCTGCTGCCTGAACATTCTGCAAATACCTGAATTGTTCTCTGCAGAACCTAAAGGACAGAGATAGCTGCAGAGAGAGGCAAGATACCCAAAGGAAATCAGTCATGTCAGATAACTCTGTTGTGAAAGAAAGAAGTGGGAGACAGGAAGAACAGCTGGGTGGGTTGGAAAACAGCTAGCTGTTGGGAAAAGAATTGCAGCTTTGGTGTCTCTTTCGGTAAGACTGGAAAAAAAATGTTTTGTGTATATCCATATGCCTTAAAGAAATTCTTGGTGTATGAGAAAACAGGAAGAGCAAGGCTCATAGTTTTTCACGTGAGGAATTTCTTGCTCAAGACAGTGAAAAACAGTGCTTAGAGGAAGGATGCTGCTACCCCATGCTACAGCTGAGTTTGTGCAGCATTAGGCAGGTTAGGCCACTTGGGTCTCTGTGTTTCTCCAATTCTAACACAGGAAAGTGATGTTTGCCACATTTTCATCTTTTTGGCCCAGAGGATGGCAGATACAGCAACAGGGAATGACTTTCTGGAAATGTCTTTTTTTCCTGTGAGAAAGGACTGAGTCAGGTGAAGTCTACAATGTGAAAGAGTAAAACCAGAAGTTTGAGGAATGACTTGTATGCCTGAAAACCTGTGGGCTAGTTAGCCTGATAAAATATATTGACTTTGTTTACAGATTTTGTTGTCAATAGAAATAAGCAAGAGTCATGGTTTAAAGTCTAATGTCAAGACAGAGTTTTCTTCATATGACAAACACCGGCAAAACTGAAGTGCGAGAACCAGAGTGTAGCCCTGCCCTGCCTGTGCTGGCTTACATCCAGCACCAAAGGTGCTCCAGAAAGGGGCTCTACTGATGCGATTTAACTAAAAAAACTCGTGTTAGACTTGGTGTGTAATACATCTAACTATCTGGAAAGCCTAAGTTAGATATTCTCCCTGTGGTCACGCACCGGGACACAGAAAGACAGCTGTATTTTTCAAAAGTCGAGATTATTGCTCAACTTTCACACAATCTGTACTCATTAAAACTGACAGTGTTTACTAACTATTGAAGAATGGCAAAAATCAATGGAGCCGGGGAATTACTGAAATAATGTAATATTTTTAAAGCCAGACCCGCCCATATTTAGGAGAAAAAATGCAGTAGAAGCAATGCAATCTGAGAATTATTTTCTGTACAACCTCAACTTGAGTTCTCATCAAGTTCAGGGATGGACTTGTCTAGGTTTCTACATATCTGTTTGGCCTCATCTTAGCAGCATCTAAATGTGTAACAGTGCTTGGGAATCTTCATGATGCCTGTGAGGCAGGAAAAGTAGTCTTGTTTTCCTTTTGTTTTAAGGAGGAAAAGAAAGATATGTGAAGCGAATTGCCAAAGGGCATGCAAATATCTGTGCCAGAGCCAGGAGTCAGGTGCAAGTTTTCAGTGTACCAGCCTGAATATCTGAACCAGCAGATTTTTTTTTTTTTTTTCAGTCATATCTATTTAGGCACCACATAAATAGGTAGACGTGTCGTGTAAAGATTTCATACTATGTGTTTTCTCAAAGCATGGGTGTTTTACGTAATTGCCGTGACATTATTGGAGCATTCCTTGGTCAAACACACACCAAGCTCACTTCCTTGAAGACTGTTTCAGTGCTGTAATACGCAAGGAGAAGTGGCTCTAATATCTTACACCTTCTTGGCCCTGATTCAGGGTCAAGGGGATATTTCCAACGGTTGCTTTTTTTCAACAAAGAATGTTCTGAAACCCCAGGCTGTGTGAACTGAATAAGTGCTCAGAGCACACACTTCTATAAGAAGCTTGCTTGCCTACTAAGCAATTCCCAGCAATGTCTTTGGCTGCTAGCTATTGTTTTTTGTTTGTACTGTGGCAATGCCTGGAGGCTCCAGTCATGGATCAGGGCCCCATTGTGCTAAGTATTGTAGAGACACAACAAAAAAGTCTTTGTCATACTCTTAAGGCAAATCTGAGGTGGGTCTGGGAAAAGAACTTTCCCGAAGCCAAAGTCCCAGGGCCAACTTCTAAGCAGTTTATTACACTCCAGACTTTGGGTTTATCCTTGGTTTTCTCATCTGTATTGTTTATTCAACACAGACAATAAGTGAACTCTGAAAACACAATGAAAAATGCAGAAAATTGATGTAGTTACTTATATTTCTCCCTGCTCTTTTAAATAAATAGCCAGCCAGTGATAGACAGAGGTGCCTTGGGGACTGTGTTGCCATCTTTGGGTTGCTCTGTCCCTCGGAGTGTTTTGTTGTGGTGACTAAAGTGTATCCTGAGGCAGAAATGACACTTACCAGAAAAAAAACTTTTTCTGCTCCTATTTCAGATGTGTGTATATTATTTGCCTCATACAATATGCCATTGCTGGTGGTATCTGCATGACAACAGGATTTTTGCTCCTTAGTCATTCATCAGCTGCTGGCACTTGAAGTCACATTCCTTTCTGTATAACATCACATTTAGTTGCTGTGGATACTGTTGTGATGCCACAAACAGAGGATTAGGGTTTACTGTAGCCCTTCCTCTCCTGGAACAAAAGGTTCTGCTTCTGAATGTCCTATCTGCAGTACAGGCAAGCAGAGCAGTGAGGGTCACTGAGGAGGGATGGTACTGAAGCTCCATAAAATCACCCACCCTACACACGTGGCAATGATGTGCTTATCTTCCCAGAGGGCCCTGGGTGAACAGAATAAGGAATTAAACTTCTGATGAAACTAGTAAAATGCAAGTACCTACAAAGTCATGTTAGACCGCCCATCTCTGCGTCCTGCTAGGAAATACTCTAGCATTGGTTCAGCACTTTGGCTTTTTTCTTTGCTGGAAGTCTTCTTTACCTCTGCTTTCAAACTAAGAATGAGAACAAGTTTTTCCAGGTTTTGGAGATACTGCTTATCTGGTGTATGGGATAACTGAAGCCACGATCCCAGAATATGGGTCTGGAAAATCCCTCGAGGGGACTTTTCATCTGCTGGGGAAACATTGTGTAATGGAAGGAAGGAGAAGATGGTCTGAGAATGTAGTTTATGTTTTTCTGACCCTCAAAAGCAGCTCTGTAGGAAATGATCCTATTTCCAAATGCACATTCAGCTAACAAATAAAAAAAAAAAATTCTGGCCAAATAATAATACTAAGGATCATTTTAATTCTCAGAATAATTCAGCATTTAACACTCATAAATCTTGGTTATCTTCATTTATATGGTAATTAATTAAACACTTTTATACCTCGTTTTTTTGATTAATATTTTGAATATTCTTATGCCTAAATTAAAAATGGACCTAATAGATTTAGCCACTGGTGGTGGGCTTGTTTCATTATCATTCTCTGCCATGGATTAAAAACTTGAGAGAACAAACATTCATCAGATGGAATAAAGACTTTTTTTGGTTTCCTTTTTGTCTTCTGAGATGCATTCCAGACTTTCAAAGAAGCCACAATAAAGCTTTTATTTTCTATTTATATGCTCATACATTATTTTCATTTGTGTATCTGTAACCAGATAAACATTCTGCAAATTCACATGGAAGTGTAATCACTTTGTTCTTCTTTTGGGATAGTGACTCATAATTAAATACATGCAGCTGAAAGACAAAAATGTGGCGTTGAGACTGTACTGCTGCAGTAAGGGGAAAAAGATGGAAACAGAGGTTCTAAGGTCAGCATAGCTGATAGGAATGGGGACTCCAGAAATCAGGTTAATGTTCCGGTACATCTGCAGATGTCTTGTACCAATCCTATAAGTTATGGCTAGTGTTTTACCCTTTGGCTTCAAAATGGAGATAATTATTTCCTTGTGTCAGAGGTTTTTGTGGGGAATAATATCTATTAGTGACTGTAAAAAAAAAACCCAAAACAAATAACATGATAACACTCACATAAGTATCAAAAGAAAAAGAAGCTTAATTAGCACCACACTAGAGACTGATATTCTGGTTAGAAAGAGCAACAGACTAGAGGTACTGAAAGCAGCCAAAATTCAGCCCTTTGCTGTTTACATAATGAGCTAACTCACAGTTAGTATTTGTTGTGAATTGCACAGTGAAGGAATTTAATTTAAAAATGCCTTTTTGTTGAGTCTTGAATGTCTTGTCCAAAATGTCTCAGATTTGACAAACTTTCAGAGAATTTGAACCTGACCTGGATTCGGGATCTGGCCAGATGTAACGCTGCCAGGCGGCGCCTGCGGCTCTGGGTTAGGTAGCCGCAGGAGCATTTCCAGAGTAGGGCTGCACACTGCAGGTCTGCGGCCCAACTGGACTTCACCACCCTGCTGGAAGGGGTCTTAGGCTCCTACCGTGGAGCCAAGACTTACAGCACTGGAAGTTTTGTTTCCAAAAAAAGGCTGTTTGGATCTGCAGCGCAGGCCTGTGCCACCACTCAAACACAAGCTCTAGGCATGGGCTCCACCGTCCCATGGCAGAGTGAGTCCCTTTGTGGCTTCTTGTTGTGGAGTCAGGCATGGGGACAGAAAAAAAGATGTTAGATTAGCTATTTTATAAGGCCCTGCCTGTCCCTTAAATAAAAATCATTGTATTTCTTACAAATTCTGTCAAGGTTGCTGAAATGTCAGAGATAATGATCGTAATCAGCGCTTTTAAGACGTCAGTAACGTGCATGGTCATATTAAAACAGAGTATATTCTACTTAAAACTGGCTGCATGTAGCAAGGGACTACAACAGTGTCTAAAATATTTTAAGTGTCTAAAGTTTTTAGAGATGTCTTTGTTTAAAAACAGGTTTTACCCATGCATTTTTAAGCAACTTAAAATCGTTACAAATTGGGTCGCAAGAGAACACATTTGTATTATTCTGGTTTTAGTCACTTGTCCTCAGGAATAGGACAGGCAATTTCCCTGAGTTCTTTGAAATCTTTCTATTAAGCTTTAAGCTCTCATTTGTTCATGTGATAATTTTCCACGTCAAGCTTTTATTTTATTAGGAAAATTTCTGTAACTTGACTCGCCCAGTCCCTGTTGCATGTTGCACTGCAAAGGAAAAGCAGCTGTTTTTACAAAATGTATCTCAAGCAAGGTGATCCGCCTTTCCATGTAACTCTTGCAAATCCAGTGCTGCCACTTTTATAAAAAATGATATCTTGAAATAGATACATCCTTGAGATATATTATAGGGTGTTAGGAAATTAAAGTCTTAGCCAAACTGAAGGTGGATTCTTAAAATAACTCATAGCATTTATGGCTTCTGTAATATTTTTCATGTGGAACATCTGCTAAGAGTATAGTAAATGACCTATCAAGGACAAAATATATTTGGTCTGAAAGGGGAATTCACATAATTTTTCTGACATTTCCCTTTCCTAAATCTTAAAATTTGCCTGTACTACAGGGAATTTTCATTAAAATTGACCATAATGGGTCTGAAAGACCTTGATTTCAGATAGCCAGAGGACCTTGGGACTACTGTCTCTAGTAGGATTCCCTTGACTTCCAGTTTCCCTCTCATGGGGCACCCCTGAAAGAGTTTTCTGGACTATCAGACTTCAGAGCAACCCATCCATCTGGATCAGCCTATGCCAGCTGATGGCACTGCTTGGAGTACCAATTTCTTTCAGCAGCTGCATGCTCAGGGAAGATGCTTTTAGAGGCAGCACAGGAAATATGTTTTCCAAGCACTTTTGTTTGGACTTTTGAGCTTGTGAGAAACCTAAGATGTTGGTTTCAGTGTGGCTCAGGCAAATAATGTATTTGAAAAATACGAGATTTTCACTAATCCAAAGTCCTTCATTCTGGGTAGATCTTTGTGAGTTTGCACACATGATTGGACATGTCATTGCTATAGTGTAATGTGTTATCTTTAGACAGAACGGTAATGCTAAAAAACCCATAATAGGTTGCTATTAGGGCAGAAAGGATGGAGATCTTCACCTAGTACATCCACCAATGATTGCTCTCCAGCCATTGCTGCTGCACTTTCGGCAGTTAAATGGCTATTTTAATGTTTCATTTTGACTGCTGTTCTGTGTATCTTCAATGAGTGAGGACAAGACCCACACCTTCTGCCCCTGGCTGACCTTGCAGGCTGTCTGCACAGGAGAGCTGGTGCACGGGGTGATGCAGGCAGTCACGGAGTTCCCAGGCCATGTGCGCAGAGGGGACCATGCATATCCCACTGCTTGCCCTAAGGACACCATGGTCTGCACTGGAGAGGACGAGGGCTGCAATGAACAAATATAAATAAAATGTTTATCTTCTTTTCTGGACTTCTGCAAAATTAAGAGACCAGCTCTGAGCAACTTATACTGGTAAATTGTTCCCTGTTGTGAGCAGTGTCTTGCTGGCTTCACTCAGGGAGGAGTTTCATGTTCTGGCCCTGGTTTGCACAGTTAAAGAAGTCTGGACATTTCCTAGAAGTCTAAAGATTTTTGGCTACTAGAAACACTAGAGATTTCCCCACCCTAAGAAAAACCACAGGCTTCTCCAATTACAAATATCACTGAAATTCACAATTAGAAGTTGCAATAAAATAACATTTCCTGAAGATCACTGTTCCCAAAGACCAGTTTAAACTTGCAGTCATTATTTGCAGGGAAGGGAGGATGGGACTGAATTGTGACTAGCACCATTTCTGTGCGTTATACATTGTCATTAGTGAAAGAAACATTATGCCCAACTTGGGCACACTCTTGAAATGCAAAGTGAAGTATTTTGAATTAGAAAAGCATTTCTCAAATGGCTTTTTCATCTTCTCCATCATTCAGTCCTAAAGTGTTCAAGACATATTGTCATCTGTCAGACTAAACAGAGGAAGGAAAGCATTATTCCATTCTTGAAATATTTCAGTGCCCACACATCTTCAGTTCTCATGACTTTTTTTTTTGTTCAGCCATTTATGTCAACGATATTATCTATTCAGAGAAGTATGAGGCAATAGTATAGAATGTTAAGTTCTATAATGTCTTTCATTCCACGTACTGCCCCAAACAAACACTTTACCAAGTTAAATAACATAGCTACAGAATTAAAATACTCCAGAGGGAGAGAGAGAGGCAAGGAAAAAGCCAGTGTTTTCAGTTGAAAGTGGAAAAGTAATGGCAGCAGCTGAGGGCTGTTCTAGGATGCAAAAGAGGATGTTCTTCTAACCTCAGTTATTTCAGGGACACTGTTAAGGGCAGGATGTTCAAGCAGAATTTGGAAAAGGCTATTTCCAATGCAGAAAAATGGGGCAGAATGGCATTTCATTTCTATTTAATCAATACAGATCCAACCTGCTTTCATGTTTGTTTCTGATTGAATCCAAAACTGAAAGGGATACAGTTTTCCAGACTAGTGTACATTGACGTAACTCATTAATTTTAGAGTATGATGCTGGTTTATATGAATTAGAGGTGTGATAGATAAAGAAAGTGAATATATTAGGAGTTTGTGAGATTTCTGTAGGCGTGAGCTGAAACTTTACTAAGACAGCCCGTAAGTTTTTGGGTACTCTTAGGTAAGATATTACACTCTGCTCAGAGCTTCGCTTCTGGCATAAAACTGAACTCCATTTCCGGTCTGAAGCTTAGTGTTAATCCAGGTGTGAACTCTACCTCTTTAGTGCATTTCTCTCTCTTTTATCCTGTCCCTACTGTATAGATATAATATACAAATATTGTCACCCTAATCTGTTACTGACGAATCACTGACTTGATAGAAATGTATACGAAGGTATATACAAAACCAGAACACATCAAAGTGAAATCTTTGGCAGCTATCTAATGAAAATAATTATGAAGATAGTTTTTAAGTCTGCACTGTGCTACCATAAATGTCAATAGTAAGTGCCATAGCTTTGTGCTTTCACAGAAAGTTATACATAATCAAAGCGGTAGACTCCTTAAAAATATCAGATTAGTCATTCAGTGATTTATGGAAGTAGATTTGTCATCCTCATGAGAGCCATCAGCTATGCCTTTTCTTATTGACATTTGATAATCATTAAAAAGGTACCTCTTTTATATGCAAAATATGTATACTTGACTTTGATGGTAACATGAAATTATACCGGGAGATGCCCTGAATTGATGCCTAAAGAAAGAAAAATGTATTTTTATAGTTATCTGGACATTATGAAGTAGCACTGATGAGATGAACAGAGTGTAAATTCTCCCCTCCTTTTACATTGGGATATATTTCCAGTTTCATGCTCTTAACATCGTACTGTGGGAGAAGAATATGAAAGTTATATGTAAAATAGAAGAGTTCTATTTGCAAGAGGCAGGCTATTCTTTAACAGAATTTTTAAAACTGAAGAGACAGTATAGATGAATATATTTATTTACATTTAGATATGAAATAAATCTTCACATAATCCCAGTAGCAGACATTACGGTCCTTAACAATGTCTTCCAGTAATTTAACAGGTATGGAACAGCAGTGTTGGTAATGGTATTTAAAAGTTCTTAGCTATTGCTTGGTGTTTGAAGTTCAGCAATTCTACCTCTGAATTTATGAACATATTTGCTGAACAATTCTATTCTTTAATCAAAATCAAGTATTTTTGAATTAACAGTCTCACTTTGGAAGCAGAATTGCAATGACTGTAAAAAAGTAATGACAGCAGCAGCTGGCATGAGTCTAAATGATACTTTTTAAAAGAAACTTGATGTGGGAATGCCAGCTGGTCAGCAGATTGCATGACCTCACTCGAGCTGGCTGCTAGAGTGCTATGCAACAGGAGGGTGAAACAAGAGTATTTCCTGCTGCTTTACCCTGGAGTCTTTGCCACAAGTACTGTTATCACCAGTCTTTTTTCTGTTATTTATTCATCCCTGCAAATATTTTTCAAAGAAAGGTCAGGGAGCTATAGAGCTGAACTCAGTACTGTTATTGAAGTTGACTACGAAGTGCCAGCAGACCAGAATCCAACACGTGAGATGGTCTGATAAACTCAGCTTATACAAAAAGAAACAGCCACGGTCACTACTGCCTCAAATTAGGTCCCGCTGCACAGATGGAATCCTTAGGTGCATTAATAATTGTGTAAGGTATGAAACAGAAAGCTATTTCTCTGTCTTCTGAAATAAATTGTGAATGCCCCAAGGAACTGGAAAGAACTGATCATCCTCCTCATGCATAAACTCATTTATTTTCCTTTTAACATTCTCAGAAAATAAAAATCTGACACAGACATAACCATTCTGAAAATGTGAGCTAAATACTCTATGCTATACTGCTTAAGTGGAGAAGCGCAAAGGAAGCCACTCACCCTTCTGCATATTACAGTGTATAGATACACAATGACAACATTCTTTAACTAGAAAACAATTTTAATTCTGTAGACCCAAGTTTTTCTGGTATTTTACTCTACTGGTGTATCCATGTACAATCAGTGATATTTTTGCACTGAACATCCTAAAAGCACCTCCTATAAGGGCTGGATTAGTTTCACTGCTCACCATATGACTTAAATTTTTCAACCTGATTCATTTCTGAGAACTTTTCTTCTACAAAAAAATGTAATTTTATTTAAGACCATAACAATGAAAATATTTGATAAAAGTAGCTTAGTGCCTCTAACAACGGCCAATTAAGGCTGCGAAAAGAATTTCAGAATAGGGCCAATGTACAGATATTTCTACATCATACTTTCCCAACATTCTGGGATTTCCTAGTGCAACAATAATATTCCTCTATTAGAAATATAAATGAAGTATCTGTTACTTAGTATGTGGACATCTGTCTTACAGAAAATAAATACATCCAGATAAGCGTGTGCACACATACATAGTTGATTGTCAGAGTTTTAATGTGTATATATACTTCTCATTCTAACGCCAAAGTGCATCCTTGGTCTACTTGGGCCATGGAAGTATGGAGACCTACTACACATCAGTGCCTCTGTAAAACTTTTAGTTATTTTCTATTGAGTATACCCTTGCCAGCTCAAAACATCCAGCCTCCATGCATCAGTCCTCAAAAAACTGTGGTCAGTTGAAAAAACACATGACTTCATTTTAAAAAATAATAAAAATAATTGGAAGGGAAATTTTTATTGTCTCCTGAGCCTTAGATGTTAATCTGGGGAGCCTTTATTGACCTTTTTTCTCAGAAGATTTAGAATAAAAATTAGCTTCCAGTTCTTGAGGTATCATGTAGCCACATCTTCAAATAACCTGGGCCATAAGGAAGGTACCCAGTATAGCTAACATTGACACACCAAGTCATTTTTAGGTAAAAAGCTTCAGTCAGCTTTCACAGTCACTACTACATTCCTTCTCTATGATGCTTTAGAAGTTCCAGACAGAAGAGGAAGTGCTGAAATACTCAGAGAAAGGCGCCTCTCTGCCCCAGGATGGAGTCCTGGCTGGAACTTGGTGTGAACCACTCTACCATGGAAGGGAGACTGTCCTTGGGTGATACTGATTCTGGCTTCTGCAAACCTATGGCAGCTAAAGACTTGACCTAAGATGCAGGGCAATAGACTCTGACCTTTTGTGTGCATTCTTCCTATAATAATACAACAAAAATGCAGACAGTTATTTCTATCTTGCTAAATATCAGCTGTGAGTTTGAAACAGTTCAAGATCCAAACCGACACACTTTCCCTAACCTAAAAGCTAAAAGTTTAAAAAAGCAGGCAAAACCTAGAAGTTGGAGATCAGGGATAGCAGTATGTGCTACACAAAGGCATGGTATGACAATACTGATAGGAATCTGTATTTGTGAGTTGGGTAGGAAATGGAAATTTTCCAAGACCACCTAGGAAAAAGCAGTATGGAATGTTTTGGGGATGTCAGAAAACTTCGACAGTCCTCAGGTGGGGATAGCCTTTAGGAAGGTCAGAGAATGGGTTGAGGAAAGGATTCAATGAAGAAGTTGTCATTGCTGACTTTGCAAAAAGTGTGAGGTAAGAGGTTAAGAAATAATGGCAGAGGAACAAAAGCCTTTTTACTTACTGAAATTGCATTTGCCAAGTGAAGCATTGTTATTCAATGACAACGGGTGACAACAATTCCTGAGGAGACATCATGGGTCCCCTGATCATTTAATCCTTGCTCACCTGTGTACTTACAAAATCAGAGCGGGAGGAGAGCTCCAGGGTCAGTTCAGCAATTCTCTTTTTGGCATGAACCTATGCTTGTCTTCCAGATCATCAGAGATACTTATTGAGTGCTGTCTTGTATTCAGTGAAAGTGTACAAGACATCATAGTTCTTTCCAATATTTGGCTGGCTCTGTGCCTGCAGCAAGCCACAGCTGCCTCTACAGAGTGAGATATGCAAAGCTCTATGTCATGCTGACTGACCTTTCCCTATCCAACGAGAAACACTGGCATAAGGAGCAGATTGTCCACCTTGCAGATATCTGGCACTTCAGAAGGGCCTGGGGTGCTTCAGAAGGGCCTGGAGCACTTCAGCAGTTAGTTGGTTTATGGTCACTATGGTCCTTGGAAGCCAGAACTGTAGTCTCTTCTCCTCCATCTGGAGCATCCTCTGAAACACTTGTGCCGACATCTACCATTTGTGCCACTTCATTCATTTCCTCTGCTTGCTTCTCAAAATATCTTGTGCTTTTAAAAGTTTATTTCTAAAAAGGCTGAATGGTGAACTTTGTCTAATGGTCAGTAGTAACCCTGATAAGAATTAACAGGCACAGCAGACTTAAATGAGTTGGATTAAAGTCAGGTCTGTCAGCACAGCCCATTGGCATAACAAAAAGATGCAGATGTGAGTTAAGTATCTCCTGTGTGTTGCAATTTTTGGAACCTGGAATACTCAAGGAAACATATTAATGGTGGCTTCACTGTATTTCTTTCTGATGCATTATCTAGAAATCATATACATTTTTGAAAATTTAACAAATGCAGATGTTTTGGTCTCTGATGAAGAAATAACTTGAGAAATTCATTTGTTGCAATCAAAGCTTTTGCAGACTTTCGCTACTTTCAGTAGTAATTTTGTTAGGAATGTGTTGTGGATCCAGAATGGATTTTCTAGTGAAGGTGAAATGCAGTTGCAGAACAGATGATAGCCAGTGCGCAGAGCTGTCTGCTTAATTCTAATGAGGAACCTAAACTTAAATCTCTAACATCCTAGAAACTGTTAGCGCTCTCTCTTTTCCTCTTTCTCTCTCTTTTATGACCAGCATAAGAGATTCCTTTAGGAATTTATTTTTCTGTAGAATCTGGTAATATTTTAATGTATTATGGCCTAAAAAAGATGTGCACAAAAATGAGATATGATTTTTCAAGTATTTTTAAAGACAATAGAACTTAGCCCATAAATTTAGGGAGTCACAGATATGCATTGTGCCAAGCATGACAAAATTAATGGAAAGAAGTTTTCTTATTTTTCTTCTTGGTCATTCATCTTAAATGCAAATGCTCCTATTTGTGCTAATGTTGACACTGAAAATAGAATAATCCGGATTTTAATGGAATTTTACTGTGGCGAGAATCAAATCCAGTATTGTCCAATGACAAGGGAGTGATTAACTCTGCAGAGAGTCTGAAGTGACTACAGACAGATTTGAAGAGAGCCAACGGAACTATAAGCAGAATTTGTGTCTATCTATAATGTTGATTTTGGCACAAAGGGAAATGACTGAGCAAGTGCAAGAATAGGAAATAGCTGAACTTTGTCAGCTATTTTTTACTGTTCTGAAGGGGCTTGTGAACGAGCTAGAGAGAGAAAACTCCCTGGTGTGTCCATGAAATTACCTCTCATTAGATGAGGGATGGTGACCGGTGGCTCTTCAGAGGAGTTAAGGCTACAGTCCTGCCTAAAGCGGGCCATGCTTTTTGTGCATTTTGGAAGTCTGTCCGGGCGTGGAAAATAGGGAGATGGTAGGGAGTGGAGGTAGTAACAGCAAAATGGGGAACAGCATTATTGATGTATTGAATACATTACTCTCTCCCTCCTGTGACAAATAAACATGCAAGGCACAAGGGCACATGCTCTGGGACTGGGACTTGTTTACTTTTCAGGCTAGAAGTAGATCTCCTGAGTTTATATGGTGGTGTCCTTGGATTTGGCAATATTATATCTTGCCAAGCAAGGGGCATCTTTCCATTACTCCTACCACCTTTTCCACATCCACCTGTGGTGACAGGTGGAAAGGGCTGATGCAGCCGAGCAGAAATATTTCCTATGTTCTTGTTTTGGTTTCTAGCTTTAAGGTTGCTCCTCCTTTGTACCCTAAAGGAAACAGATCAACAGAGAAGTATGTAAACAGCCTCTGGCTTGCCATCTAATAGAATTCCCCCATAAGTTAATGAGAGGATGGACACTCAGGTGAGATCAGCTGTGGCTCTGTAAATGATTTTTTTCCATGTATGTGCAATTTTTGCAGGTGTGCTAAGATACCTCAAAATGCACAGATTTTTGCTTTGTTTCTTGCATTCACTATTTTAGCATTCTTCTTTTCTTATAAGGAAGGACCCATTATCATTTGGAAATGTTAATTTTGGAGCAAATATTTCAACACTTGTTTATTATCTGGTAAACACAGGCCTGAAAAAGAACAGGTTTAAAAAGCAGTTTTGGGGTGGGGTGGAGAGTTGTGGCAACAAGAAAATCTAGATTTTTTTTAAAGAGGAGAAAAGACACTGGTGCCTTCTGTGAAAATCATGTCTTTGAGAAAAAAATATTTTCCAGTTTCCTACAGGTATAATGTGAAATAATAGCTTCCTTCCACAAAATACCTATGCATCCTTTCATAGTAAAATGTGTAGACCAGCTTTGATTTTGACCAAATAAAAAGGCAACACTGGTAATTGCTGTGAAATGTGTATCCTATAATACAGAAACAGGAAGGCTGCAAGCAGAGCCTTTTTCTCTAAACAGAGATACTAACTTGGGCTCAGTTCTTGCAAACATGATTCTGCATGTGTTTAACTTCCGAGCATGAATAATTCAGCTAAAGTCAAGCTCACATGTGATTCCACAAACCCTTCTTGGGAAAGTAGTCTTTACTGCTGGGAATATTCCGTGGAGCTACGTGTATAAGGGCTACCTATACTGAGAACAAATGTAGTCAGTGTTGCCAGGGAACCCCAGGAGTTTTGAGAGTGCACGACAGCAAGAACAGACTGAAAGGGTCTGTCCTGTACTGCTTACACTGCAAAACTACACACTGTGGATTATAATCAGCCCCTTGAGGGCTGCCAGCTTATCCTGCTGGCATTTCACTGCAAGTCATTCTTCTCTGCTGCTGTAACACCGTAACACCGCAACACTGCTGAGGTCATTTTACCTGAGCAAATATGGCAATTGTTACAACTAACGACTTTGGCAAAACATTGACGGCTTTATGGTGAAAGTAATTCCTGAGCACCCGGAATCCAGCACGTCCTTATTTGGTTGTTCTCAGATGTTATTAAAGATTTGGCTACACCATTAAAACTTGTCAATCAGGTTGATCATGTTAACCAGCTATCTTTCTTCTCTCTGCCACTGCACTCACAAACCCATCCTTGCATAAGGGGCAGAATATTGCTATTTATGTCTTTCCCTCCTGTGGCTTTTGGATCATGTCACCACTTGTTTTCTTCTTTTCTCACAGCTTCTTAAAAATCAAGATTCTTGTCTTGGCCCTCAGGGCATTTCTTGGTTTAACTCTCCTACAGACTAGGACAGCTGTAGCTGCTATTTAGGAAGATGGCCACGGAGCTCAAAGCAAAAGCATTGCAAACTATCTACTCTTTGCACCTTATCTTATTGTCACGGTGTCACCTCTGCCTGACCTGTCTGTGCATTTCTCTCACCATTTTTTCACCTGCTTTTGCACTAAAATGTGGGATGTGCTTTCTGAATGAGCCAAAAGACCACAATACTGAACTTTCTGTATTTTGTTTCTGCTGTGTACAAGGGTTTAGTCAGTGGATACAGTAAAAGGCAACTGTATGAGGATTTGGGAACACAGTATAAGTGTATGCTGGCAACTGTTTTGCTTAGTTTTTGACTCTTGAATGGTTAACTCTATGGGCAGAATTGTGCTTTCTTTTGTATGTGGATTCTTTAGATAGTACAATGCAAATTAAAAAAGAAAAGAGGCAGGAGCATTAATTCACACAGCTTTGGTCTCTTGCCTCTGAAAATGGTGGGTACAGTCTTCTTAACAGCAAAGACAAAAAAAAATAATTGGTATGGGTGAGGAAAACAGAACATCTCCTGTTTTGGTCACTAATTTAAGGGCAGAAGGTGGAAGTGAGGGGAAACTAGGATAGTTCTCTTAATAGTGCCTTAATAGAGTCCTGCCCTGCCATCAAGGCTTTGAGCTTCAGTTCCTCTGTGCCAATCTTCACCTTCTGTAACAAGACAGTACTGCTTCACAGCAACAGTATAGAAAATAGTTAATTGCCCATTGTTTGTGGAATTGGCTTCTAACTGCTGATGAAGAACAATACAATTTTCTCAGATTTGGCTGAGATGTGTTGTACACCAAGTTTTGCTTCCATATCAGTGAATGTAATAATTTTCTGTTTTGGTCTTGCTGCTTGGTGAAAGGGAAGCAGGTGTGCAAAGGAGTTTATTGAAAATACTCAGTAGGAAAAATTCATGGAAGAGACTGGTATGAAAACTAGCAAGGTGTTTCAAATTCTAGAATAAAAACTGGTCTGGTCAGTGAAAGTAGAGACCACAACCACCTTTAATAGAGGTGACCTGCCCTTAGGCAGCAGATAGACTCTGTTTGACCTGTGCTGTTTAGAACGAAGGAGAGAAGACAGAGACATGTTTTAATTTCTTTCTTCCATCAAGTTTGTTATTTAAGCCTTTTCTCAAAAAGAAGAAGCAGTTTTATTTTATTTAAATTAATATCTCAATTAAATGAAAAGCAGAACTGCCTTGCAAACTCTTTTTTGTTTGTCTTTTTTCCTTCCCTCTGATAAGATACCAGAATAAAGTTACATAAGGAGAAAAGCATGGATGTTCAGCAAATAGGGGGTGTATCTCATCTTTATTTCGAAGCTTCAGCAGTGGACACCCTCAATAGGTAGTAATTTGCAACACCAGATATGCCTACTACCCTGAAGAGTTCAGATAAGTGTAATAATATTTTTAAATGGTACTAGATAAAGGGGATCAGATCTTACGTTTTTCTCAGAGGTCCACTCTTTCACATACTGGTACAGAAATGAGTTTTGAAGGAGTTCTTATGAGCCTTGAAATTTTACTCAACCAGACAGTATTGTTCCAACTTTAAATTCCACAGGAGGCTTCCAATGTATGAAGAGCTGGCAAACGAAGAGTGCGTTTGCATAGTATGTTACAGAGATCTTGGGGAGTGTGAGGAGGACAAGGAAGGTGCAAGCATGCACTGGCCGTTTTTCATGACATTCCCAGGTTTATTTGGTTTTTGTGCTCCGGTGTCTGAACTACTGTTTACATTCTGTGTGTAGAACTCTAAATTTGTAAAAATACTGTGACTGCAGATCTTCTCCAGGTGCTAGCATTGTCCCTTTTTCTTAGCAACTGTGTGTCTCAAAATGCATGTATTTCCTGTACCTCAGTGACATAGAGAAGTATTATCATCCCTTAAGGACTGAACTTAACTGGCTAACAGATAGAGCTCAGAGGGTTGTGGTTAGTGGTGCAGAGTCTAGTTGGAGGTCAGTAACAAGTGGTGTCCCTCAAGGGTCAGTACTGGGTCCGGTCCTATTATATATATTCATCGATGATCTGGACGAAGGGATAGAGTTGTACCATCAGCAAGTTTGCTGATGACACTAAACTGGGAGGAGTGGCTGACATGCCAGAAGGCTGTGCTGCCATACAGCGTGACCTGGACAGACTGGAGAGTTGGGCAGAGAGGAACCTAATGAAATTCAACAAGGGTAAATGTAGGGTACTGCATCTGGGGAGGAATAACCCCATGCATCAGTACAGGTTGGGGGCTGACCTCCTGGAGAGCAGCTCTGTGGAAAGGGACCTGGGAGTCCTGGTGGACAACAGGATGACCATGAGCCAGCAATGTGCCCTGGCGGCCAAGAGGGCCAATGGCATCCTGGGGTGCATCAAAAGGAGTGTGGCCAGCAGGTCGAGGGAGGTCATCCTCCCCCTCTACTCTGCCCTGGTGAGGCCGCATCTGGAATACTGCGTCCAGTTCTGGGCTCCCCAGTTCAAGAAGGACAGGGATCTGCTGGAGAGGGTCCAGCAAAGGGCTACAAAGATGATTAGGGGATTGGAACATCTTTCATATGAGGAAAGGCTGAGGGATTTGGGTCTCTTTAGTCTAGAGAAAAGAAAATTGAGGGGGGATTTTATTAATGCTTTCAAATACTTGAAGGGAGGATGCCAGGGGGATGGGAGCAGTCTTTTTTCAGTGGTGCCCATTGATAGGACGAGGGGTAATGGGCACAAACTTGAGCATAGGAAGTTCCATCTTAACATGAGGAGGAACTTCTTTACTTTGAGGGTAGTGGAGCACTGGAACAGGCTGCCCAGAGAGGTGTGGAGTCTCCCACTTTGGAGACATTCAAAACCTGCCTGGACACTGTCCTGTGCAACCTGTTGTAGGTGACCCTGCTCTGGCAGGGGGGTTGGACTAGATGATCTCCAGAGGTCCCTTCCAACCCTGACTATTCTGTGATTCTGTGAACTTGTGCAACTTTCCAAAGTGACATAGTTTCTTTGTGTTAGGATCAAAATTAAGTCCACAGGTGTTGGATTCAAGTTCAGCACTGGCATGATCTTCCACTGCATTGGAAAAGGAGAAATTGTGCTTTTCCTAATCCAGAATTAAATTTCCTCTGTAGCCTAGAAGTGGTGGTTAGCTTTTAACATATGAGCAACAAATGCATGAGCACAGTGTGGGACAGATCCTCGGCTGATGTATGTTGGCCTGACTCCACCAAAGTCATGCAAAACTATGACAATTGACAGCAGCTGTGGATGTGCTACATTGCATCTGCTCACTTTCATTGCAAGAAATCATTCTTCTTAGTGCTATGAATGATAAACCAGCTTTTAGAAAAAACTTACTAATTTTAAATGCTCTTAAATTTCTTCAAGTGTTGAGCCCTGTGGCCTTCACTTCATTTCTTTGAGTTCACAAAGCATCATACCTTAACCCTCCCCTCTTCTTTAACTTTCTTCTTTCTGTTGAATAGTGTCACCTTCAGATTTCTTGAGTGGGCCTCCAGAAATCCAGGCTTAGTTCCTGGTCTTGCCATAGGCCTCCTTCAGCCAACTTTAGGTTTCCTGGTTTCAATGGGTTATGGATTTGGGACTGTTGGCCTGGTAAATGTGGGTGAAGACACTTTAATTAATCTGCAGCTCCAGTACTACTATGATGCAGCTATGAATAATCCTATTAATACTGTGTATGTGTACATATACACATGCTGAGTCTCTCTCACTCATGCTTGTGTCATGATTTGGGCACATGGAAAGAAAAATAAATAGTGATAAAGTGTAATAATTTAGGACTTGGCAGGCTGAAGGGTGCTATCTCTTTGCGCAATCTCACAAAATCATGATGAAGTGCCTGGGCAGGGAAGGGACAATGCCCTGAAGCTTGGTTCCCACATGTGTTGGGGTGTTTTGTTCTCCCTTCCTCCCCGTCCCTGTCCCCCCCCCCCNCCCCCCCCCCCCCCATATTTTTCTGCTCTTCTTTCTACCACTGTAAAAATTCTCTTAACCTTCCTGCCGTTAATGGATGCATATGCAAGTGATTTAATTAAAATAACTTCAATTTTGCTGCAAACAAGAAATTAATAATATCCATTAAAAAGATCATTGTTCACATAAAAAATATTTTACCAGTAGACAGGATGCATAGATGAGAACCACATAGGCAGCAGAACGTAGTGTATATATGCTGAGAAGTTAAAAAATTCAAAATGCCTTTAATCTTACATTGTAATCATCCTGACTGTCAGGCAAGTCACCGTTAAGCACTTTTTCTATTGAATCTTAAGAAAGAAATTCAGTGAAAATTACGAAAATACAAACTATACAAGAGATTGCTGAGTCATATCGGGACACACTGTCGTTGCTGTTGTGGTTGTAGTTGCTGTCCTGGTGGTGATTGTTGTAGGAGGTGAGGGCGCCTTTTGTGTTAGGTGCTGCACAAACACTGCGTTCAGTAGTGAAGAGAAACTAGGCTTTAAAATCTCCATTGTGAAATGAAGGCAGAAGAATCTCCATGTAAGTGGTGAAAAGCAATGGGAATTCCTTCCTGCTGCTCCAGAGGTGAGGAAAAAATAGGAGGCAGAGTTATCGCAAAAGTCTTAACAGTGATTTAAAAAAAAAAAAAATCCAGTAGTTTATGAAAACTAATCTTCCATTTTTTACACATGGGAAAACTTAGATAAATGGATAAAGTCACTACAAAAAAAAAAACAAAAACAAAACAGTAAGACATAAACTAAAGCCTCTCAAGGGTAGGACTAGACCTTAACTCTTGACTCCCAGTTCCCTGCGGTAACTAGATCATGCTGCACCCACCACCACCACCAGTCATTGCGTGTTTTAGTCATCCATTCTCTGACTGATGAATTTTTGGGAAATTAAGAATCAACATAGATTATTTAGAGTCAGTAGAAACAATATACTCAGTCTACAGTGTTCTCTCTCCCCTAAAAGCCTGTCCTTCCCAATTCCCAGATAAACTGGAAGACCTCCTGTAAACATGATCATTATATGTTTTTCTGTATTTCAGTGGTAGAAGGAAATCCCTTAGGCTGTATGATCAATGTCTGGCTTGCCTGCCCTTTGTAGAAGCCTGAGTATTCAAAGAAAAGCCAGTGCTTCTGCACAATACAATAAACCAGACATTGCTTATGGATGGCAATTACCCCAAATATTTTTTATGGAGTTCAGTGGCCCAGCTCTTTTAGAGCAGATGGTGTCAGCTGCAGGTTGTTTCACCATGGCTCTTCTGTTTTCTTCTCTAAAAACCATTGCTTTTATCCTTAGTGTCTCAGCCACTTTTGCCAAAATGGCTTTTTAGTTTTGTATTTCTCACAACGGGGCATAGAATGGTGTTGAAAGGTATTGTAGCTGGCATAGCCTGCAGGCACTGTGAAGCTGGGTAGAACGCTTCAGCTCTTTCTCACTGCTTAATCTTGGCTTGCAGTCATACTGACTTATTAAAAACAAAACAAAATGGAAAAAATCCAACCCACCCAAATATTCCAGCTTGATTTTTATCATGAAAGAGCTTCTGTGCCAAGAAGACACCTGGTTGGTTTTGAAGCGCTGTTTCCAACATAGTCATTTTTTTTTTCTTTTTAAGGGCCATGGCAGAATTTTGAGCTCTGAACATCATGTACCTCTCCATAAACAAAGTAAATATATAGAAAGGCTTTTACTAATTGCCCCATCCTGAGATTGCAAGGTGCTGACAAGAGGGCACAGTTGTGTTAGCCAACTGAAGACTTGGAATCTTCCTGAACTGTTATGACTTTACCTTTCCATCAACATACTCCAGGATCTTTACTTTCTTCATATTTCCACTGTGGTTACAGACTTATGCCTAGTGTTTATCAGATCTCTCTTAGTTTATGACCCTGAATATTTGGAGACGAACTCCTGAACTTGCCAGTTCCAAACCCTACGATTATGGCGATGATGCAAGAAGTCAGGACGCAACTGGAAATTCAGTTGCAAAAGTGAAATTTAGAACTACAAGCATGTCATGAGCCCAAAGAGGTGTTTCCAGAAAAAAAAGCTTGGAAGCTGCTATCCTAGTCTGTTAAGAAATGAATCTGTGGCTGTTGGTTGCTGTTATTATTGGCTAAATGATGAGAATGGGCTCAACACTGGAGAGTATGCAGCACACGAGGTCCTTGGGTAACAGGATGTTTTAGCTGCAACTCGCTGGAGTAAAAAGGGTACCAAAACTGTAGTGAGACATCTCTATGGCAAAATGAGACTGGAATAACTGCCCTTCAGTGTTATATTCCTGCAAGAATGACACTGAGGCTGGCTATAGGCTCTTTACCTGGTATTCCCAGCGAACTGTTGATGTACATTGTATATAGAGCAGCCCTAGGGGCATATCTACTTGCCTGGGCAGTCTCCAGCTTTCCAGTTTTATCTCTTTTCATAGCTTTGGTCCAAAAGGAAAGCCCCAGAGTCTCTCCTACCACAATTCTGATGCTGCTTATCATAGATGTATATGGGAATTGTAGTCTGATTTCAAGCCGACTGAGAGCAGGCTTTTGGATACCTGGCTGTGTTACGGGATTATCCTGGAAGGCTCCTCAAGTGCTCTGTCACATACTGTGGTTATAATCTCTGTAAGCAAGGAGTATGTTTGTATACTACGCATTGTAAATGAGGAGCTCAGAGTATAAGGTTCTTTGTAGCCTTTTGTTACTTGTTCTTTTCATACCATAGAAAGCTTTTCTTTAATTCTCTATGAAATTTTTCCTGACCAGGATCTGGTATGTATTGGCTCTGAGCCATTTCATCATATCAGTACAATGTATTTTTTCGTTATGCTGTTTCAATAATATGTTGTTTGATCTCAAAAGCTAAGCAAAGTTGAGACTGGGTGGTATCTGGATGAATGCCTTCCAAGAAAACGTCAATATCACACAGGAAATAGCACTAGTGATTCATGAAAAAATTATGACTCTTCGATTTGAAGTACTTCAGAAATAATAAACCTAATCTTTTTTATTTTGAAGAGGTGAAAAAGCTGAGTCATTCTCTTCAGCATGAACCCTGAGCGTTTCAGTTTTATGGTTGGTTTTATTTTTTTTTTGTGAGGGAAACCTCTCTGTCTTGTATAAGTCATACTGTGCTGCTTTACTGTTGCCCCTTAGTAGCTCCAAGACTAGTCCATAGAGACTCTACTTGAGCCTTTCTCAGTTATTTGTCATGTAGGATGTATTTGGTTATAAATCCCTTGGCCTACCACTACTACCCTTGCTGCCAATACGCCAATACATTACACTTCCTCCAGGACACAGTGGGTGCAGAAGACTACTAGGTGTATAGTTAACTTGCTACTTAAATGAGCTGAGTAATAAAGGCAGATGTCTTTTTTAATATGAATCACGTGTGTTGGAGAAAATGTTGCTGTCAAAAAAAAAAGTATTCACTATTGAGAAAATCACTATTAAGAATATTACTTGACCACTTGTAGGATAGTGGAGGATATGAATCAGGAAGGGTGGGATGCTCAGGGAATGAGATTTTAAATCTAAGTTAGAATCAACTCTGCACTGTCTGTTTTCCATTAAGATTACTGTTTCTCATCAACTTTCATATTTGCGTCAAATGGGAGACGTGAAGATGAAAGGCTTACCCACAGCCACAAAGTGAGCCAATGATCAGTGCACGTTATTTTCCTAGTTTCCTGATTTTGCTGTACTTTTGAAAAACAGTTCATTTTTTACCCCTTTCTGTGCAATTTTAGGAGGGGGTTTTAGTCTGTATTTAAAAATATATAAAAGGGCACTTATCCCATTATGCATGTAAGATACATCTAGGTCAGCAGGGTGCTTCTCCTCATCACAACCTTTGCAAGGCCTAGCACATTTGTCAAAGACCTTACCATGATCTTTTTGTGCCAGCGTAGCAACACAAATTGGTCCAAGCCAAGACTGATCTCAGATGTAATTCAACTGAATTTGGATTACAGACTTGCATGGTCCAATGCATGCTCTTTGCCCAAAGGAAGATTCAGAGGGGATGATACACCAGATGGTTGTGCTACCATTCAGAGGGCCACCAACAGGCTGGAGAAATGGGCCTGCAGGAATCTCATGAAGTTGCACAACGGCAAGTGCCAAGTCCTGCACCTGGGGAAGAACAGCCCCATGCACCAGTACTTGATGGGGCTAACTGTCTGGGAAGCAGCTTGACAGAAAGGGACCTGGGCCTCCTGGTGGACTCCAAGCTGAACATGAGCCAATAATGTACTCTTGTAGCACAGAAGTCTTAACAGCCTTCTGGTCTGCATGAGGAAGAGGGCATTGCCAGCAGGCCAAGGGAAGGGATCTTCCCCTCTGCTCGGCACTGGTGAGGCCCTATCTGGAGTGCTGTGTCCAGCACTGGGCTCCCCACTACAAGAAGGGCATCGACATGCTGGAGCAAGTCCAGCAAGGATCATGAAGGAGTTGAGGGGTTGGAGCATCTCTTATCCAAAGAGAGTCTGAAAAAGCTGGAACTGTTCAACATGGAGAAGAGAAGGCTTGGGGTCTGGGGGGGCACATGTATATCTTATTGTCACCCCTGTCCTTGTGTTAAATACCTGATGTGGGGGGAGTAGTGAAGATGAAGCCAGACTCTTCTCAGTGCTGCTCAGTGACAAGACAAGAGGCAACAGACACAAACTGAAAGACAGGAAAGTCCACTTTAGCAAAGGAAAAAACCTTTTTATTGTGAAGGTGGTCAGATACTTGAACAGGTTGCCAGGAGAGGTTATGGGGTCTCCATCAGGGAGATATCTAAAACCTTGCTGGATAAGGCCCTGAGTAACCTGCTCTAACTGACTGCTTTGAGCAAGGGGGTTGGACTAAATGATCTATGAGGGTCCCTTTTAACCTCCGCCACTCTGTGATTCTGTGTAGCTGTCTGCAGGTAACTGAACTGTACAAACTGCGAGGAAAACTAGCTGTCATATTTTGCATTCCTTAGAAAAAGCAAGGTCAATGGAGTGACCTTTTGAGAAGAAAATATAGAGGTTAAAAGCCTTTTGAACTCTAGAAACTGTTGGTTTGTCAAATCCTCTGCCTGAGAGAAGTGGCAGAAGTCACATGCCTTGAAACTTCTACCAGTTGAGACAATCCTTTCAGAGTAATTGTAGAGAACAGGCCTATTTTGGCATAGAGGTGGACTGCACAGGTCTCTGCCTGTGCAGAGAAATTTCTGTGATTCAGATGTTGCAACACAAAGGGACGCATGTTACTAAAGCAGTATATTATTTGCGTTATGTGGATGTACTTGTACGTGACAGTGACTCAAAATGGCAGTTTAAATGTACTAGCGAAAACAGAAAAGTCATCATCAAGGAGAGGTGACTTGCTTTGTACTGTTGTTACCTGGAACGGTTTGAGCTGGCCCTCTTATACTCTAGATCATCTGAGGGATTTACCTGGGTAACGCAAGCGGGCCATGGGAAAGCAAAATGTGTGAAGCCAGGTTTGCTAGTCTAGCTGTGCTCTTCCAGGTGCCTGGAATGCTTATTCATTCCTTACATATTTTGCCTATGTGCAGGACCTGAAACTGGAGGTTTTTTTGCTGTTCATGTCTTCAGATATGCCTAAAACTTTTAGAGAAACTGGGCAGCAATGCCTTCCTGGTGTACTGTGTGAATTCACTCAGTTATTGCAGGGCAAAAGGCAAAACGGTCTGATTTTAGAAGCTTACCTGCTCCAGCATACAGAATTATTTTTTACTGCATGGCCCCTCATTAATTTTTAATTAGTTGCTAGTCAACTCCTTAATTCAACTCACTCTAATTAATTAATGTGATAAGATACAATACCCTAATCCACTTATTAATACAAATGAGTGGAATCAACTTTGCTGCACACCTGTTCTCAGTAATCTGCACAAATACTAGTGAATTATCATTGCCTCTCAGAGATAACATCCACAGTGACATCTTGTTATTCCTTACTGCTGGCTGATAGAAGCTCATGTTATCACATTGCATAGGATGCTTTGGAAAATACAGTCACTGTGGCTGTGACCTATGGCTGAACTTCATACACCTTGAAGAGACCGGTCTAATTTGCTTGTGACCCTACCAGATCTGTCTGAATTTATTGCCTGAAATGCTATAATACAAAAGTGTCTCAGAAATATCAATGTATTAAATATCACTAAGGTCCAAAGGGCAAAATCACAAGAGACAAAGCAGAAGTGGATTTGAGTCTGATGACTGTGAGTTGATTCACTGTACAAGGAATAATTCCCCTGAGGTCTCCTCTGGCTCACTCAAGGTCATACAGGCTATCCATGACAGAGGGGATCCATAGCCAGACGCCAGCTGTTTTTAGCCACAAGATGTCCGCAGGAGAGGTGCTAAACTTGCAACATACCTGACCTTCATCAGAGATTGTGAAAGAAGAACATGCAGACAATGTAAATTTTATCTAGCGAAAAATGTTAAACATATCTGCCTAATACACGTCACCTCTTCTCAAAACAGTTATGAGGATTTGATTCTTTTTCTCCTCTTCATGATAAAAAAATGAATTGCAATACTTGTATCTTCATTTAGCTCTGATGCGAGTCAGTCATTGCCCACGGTGTAAAGTGGAGGTGGGGACAGTGTGGCATATAGGCTTCTTAGAAGTTGGTGAATCCACTGCAGATCATGGACTGGAAAAAAGGGATTCCTGTTTCCCATTGGGAGCATAAAGTACAAGAACACTTCCCATTTTGCCCCTTTCTCACTCCTATTCTCTTGTAAAAACCTTTGGCTTGTTTAAAATCTGTATTCCAGAGCTTAAGCTTTGGTCCTCTAAAAATTAATGGGTTAGTGCTTAAGCCCAGAGCCCTGGCATTTTGCATGTGCTGGAATAGGCAGAACTGAAATCCTGAGTAGTAGTTTCTTATTCAGGTTGTGGTTGCATGAAAGCTGCTCCTAAATGTGTGTAGACAAGCTATTCCACCAAACACTTTCATCCAGTTTTGCCCAACCTTACAAAGAGCATATACTGAGTTCCAAAAGTAACCCAGAATTGCTGATTATTTTTGGTACACTATCCCTCTAGTTTTATATGTGCTGCCACCTCTAATATATACTCTGCTGTTTTCTCTTGCACCAGCTCCTCCAAAGGAGAATGTAACAGGGCTAAGTGATACACTTCCCGACCTTTTCCATAGACAAGCTTATAAGGTCCTAGATGCAAGCAGCTGTTCCTCATTCATTCTCACAAAATCTGCTGACCAGAAATCAGGACTTCACTCCTCTTGCACAGTTACAGAATGCCTCCTGTAGATATGGTATGCTCCCAGAGATCCGTGTATCACCAGTGACCTCTGAGAGCACAACACGAAGAAACTAATATACCTCTGAAAACCAGAAAGGATGTTTTATATAAATTTAGCTAAAATATCTTTGGAACAGATTGCTGAAAATGGTGAGGAAGACCGGTGGAGTTCAATAGCCAAAGGGATCTTTTCCTGCTTCTCAGTAGCGATAGCAATGACTGGCATATTGTACCTTACTGATCCATGTAGTGCTACAATAAGGTACAAATTTGTTTTTGCACTAGAAAATTTGCCTTTTAGAGTTTAATGCTGTATGGATTAAAATTTAGTATGCTTGAAAATGAAAAGCAATATTGAGAGACGCATCCCAGGTCCATGTAGGTCTGTAATGAACAGGAAAAGTGTGTCAGAAGAAGAAAGGATGGAAAGTCATATGGGGAAAGAGACTGAAAATGTGTACATCAGGTGTACATCAGCCTTTAGTTGTGAGAAGAAGCTGAAGCGTACTTTTGCTTTCTTGCTGCATGCAGCCCTGACACTTTGGCCAGTATGATGGGGAGAATGGCAGCTGGGATGCAACTATCACCCTAGAGGAGCGGCTTCTAGCAAAGTATAAAAAAACAAGTAAAATGAGGCCGTGAAAATCAGTTGGTGCAGTATGCTGCCCTTTTACTGGCAACTTCCTTCTTACAAGGAACAAAAGGGAGGTCTCAGATAGGAAGCGCAGCATTTCTCTTCATGGCAGGTGGCAGGAGCACCAAGAACAAGCCCTGTTCTTAGAAACAGAAAGGTGTGGTTTTGCACATAAAAAAACCCCACACCACGTTTCTTCATTTTACAGCTATGAGCACTACAGCTGACGTGAAATGGAACAATTCAGGAAAGACAAACACCTTCTTAGAAAGCACATAAAAATTGCTAAGGGATTGCACCTGATGAAGTCAGTGGGACTTTTGGCTGGTATGTTGAAAGGCTGAAATCTCTGGAATAAAGAAAAAGAGGAACAAAAGGAAAAAGCCGTGACGTATAATTTAGGGTTTGATCTTACAGCTTTTACTTGTGCAAGTAGCTTCATTGATTTCCAAAGGCTTGTTCCATGTGGCTAAGCATTATTTTTCCCTAAGCTTAGGTTGCAGTGTTAGTCTCTTAATAATTTTCAAACATAAGGGTATTTGGTGCCAGATCTTTCTCTTGTTGAGGTAACGAGCAACACTTCTCACTTATTTCAAGGGTTTTTTAATCTTTTCAAGGCCTTTTTAATTAAAATGAATTATTTAGTATTTGTACAGCATTTCGAAAGTACACAGAGCTACGTAAGTGCTAAGTGTTATTATTCAACTCATTATCTTTTACGTTTCCCATAAAACTAGCTATGACAGCTGCTGTTAAGCTCCTTAGTTCTCAAGGAAAATTAACATTAGAATATGCTTTGACTTTTAAACCACAACAAATCAGTACTGCTGCTGATTACGGCAGTGATGATATTGCATGAGCACTAACTGAACCAACGGAGAGGACAGTTGTAGCAACACTTCTTTAAGAAACTGCACACTTAGGAGTTGCTATGCTGAACTTGATCGTGACATTTGTCACTGCTCTGTTCTTTTTACAGTCACCAGCACTGATGCACACCATGCATGTAAACGGCTACACCTTTGGAAAATGATAAGTATACACCTAATTTATACTGGTGTCAGTGATCACAAGAGGTACAGGGCAGTGGCAAGTCAAAAGTGGAAGGTCCTTCCTACAAGGCACTTGCATTATGCCTGTGCATATGTTTTTCAAAGATGGGACATTTAATGCTGTCATAAGAAATTGGTATCTGTACAAGTGCAAGATGCCAGTTGCATTTGAAAATCCATGCTTTTGAAGCTTCTATGCTGGACTGAATAATTCTTGCTTAAAGTTAGGTGTGTTGCATGCTTCAGTATAGAAGACATTTTGAGGGGATTTTAGGAAAATTATCTGATTTTGTTGGGAAGAGGTACAACTTGAACGTCTTTCTTGTGAAATTAGAATCTTGCTAGTGTCCTAAAACAGATGCTCTGCCAAGTTTCCCCTTGAATAGGTACAGTAATAAATACAAAAGTACACCACTAAATATGTCAACAAAGCTGTCTTTTTTTTGGTGAGTGTATATATATCTTATCCACATACTCTTTCAATGCTTTGCTGTAAAAAAGCAATTTTACTATAAGCAAATATCTTGAATTAATAGAAGTGGGATTAGATGATATTATGGGTACCTCTAAGGTAAATGCTGTATAGCATTATGTAGGCTACAAAAATACTTGTCTAGCTCTTAGTTAGCTTTAGGTTTGGTTGTAACAGAAGGACCCGAAGAATACTTTAGCTCTTGGAGTTTTTAAAGGAGATACATGGCTACAGATTGGATATAGTCTGTGGGTTTTATTTCTTAAATTAATAGTGTTAATCCTACCTGTACAGAGTGAAGATGAAGGCCCTTTATTCACTTGCAATGAGACTTCGTAAAGAAAATCACATAAAATTGTGATCAGGTTCTTGGTACTTTGAGTGTAAGGGTTACTTACACAATAATAGGTTACCGCTTAGATAACTCCCAGGAAACAGCCCAAGATATAATTAAACCTTATAGGTGAATGGCATTAATTTGTGTTTCTCCTGTATTATTCTTAATACTGCTGTTAGTAATATCTGACATTTTTACAATATCTTTCCTCTGAAGATGTAAAAAGGACTTTAAAAAGCTCACTTAAGTTTCATAAAAACCTGTGTGTGATATAAATCTTTAGGTAAAAATAGATATATAGGGAAACCATGGCAGAGGTTTTCAGTGGCTTATTGAAATGCACACAGTGAGTTGCTTGCTGACTGGGGAGGGGACAGGTTTTTTGAGTTTTAATCTGTTGTTCTTCTGAAACATTTATTTCCACCACCACCAGGATTCTTCTGATGTACGGGGAATTATAGTTATCTTTCAGAGTCACTACATTTCCTTTCAAACACTTGTTCAAATATTGTTAGGAGAAAATGAAGACTAATGTTCTTGGGTACATGCTCACTGCAGTTATTGAAATGGTCTGTTATGCTGAACCTCGGAACAAGCAGCTTTCATCATCCATAGTGACTTCACCTTTCCCATGAGGAGGCTAGCTGCTTGGAAATTTTTCTCTTCTTTAGGTTAGGAAGGTGGCATAACAGACCCCACAACAGATATTTAGGCAATGATAAACAGCAAAATGTACTCAGAACAAAGGACATGATGAGGGGATAAAAAGCAAAAAACCTAAACCCTGTACCTGTGCTAAATTTCCCTTTGGCAAAGTTTTGGAAATTTTGTTGGTTTGTTTGCTTTTTATGTTCCTTGAATTGCCTCATTTTATAAACTTGCTTTTCTGGGGTGCTCTAACATTAAATCATTAAATTATTGGCATCTTCTTTACTTTACTCTCTGCCGTTTACCAACATTGGTTGTGGCAACATCAAGTGAATAAAGACCTGAGAATCAAACCTATTTTATGTTTATTTCAGGCTGGAGTGATTCTTTGCCTTGATAAAAGGGGTAGAGAGATTTATTGAAATAAAAGGATTGCAGGACCCTGGAATTCAAGTCCTGGCTTGTGACTGTGCAAATAGCTGAAAATTTCCCCAGGACGCCACCCCTTTCTCCACTTCTTTCCTTCGATCTTTTCTATTTAAATTGAAGCCCTTCAAGGCAGGGATTGTCTATAATATACTAATACAAGGCATAGCATAGTTGATTATTTAAACTAAACATCATATTTACTACTGTAATGTACAGACCACAAAGAAATGAACATGAATCATGACCCTAATGGGGGGAACTGTGGTAGGAGGTGGATGGAACAAGCCATGGGTTTGTACAAGTGTCACACAATTATGACCACCTAGAAACTGAAAACTGAAAGAACAGGCTTTTATAAGGCTTCCTAGGCCTAAATAATTTCTAAACGAGACAGGGTAATGGGATAAAAATGAATTAAAAAAAAACCCAACACCTTAAAAGAGGAATGGAGAAGTTAAATTTCACTAGAAACAAAACAGAAGTTTTAATAAAACTGCACTCTGAATAAGCCTGAAGTCGGTGCCAGCAGAACAGAAGACAGAAAGTATTCATCTTTCTTACAGTACACAGTTCTTGAGTACTTTCTGCTGCTCACATTATTGAGTTAGTGTCCTGTCTAGCATGCCTATTATCTGTGGAAATACAGCTCAGAAATGTGAGGAGTGTTGTTTTCCATATAAAAATGAAACTTTATTGAAAAGAGTGGGATTTTTTTTGGAGACGTGACTGACTTCAAATATTTTCCTCCATTTCATGTGTCGCCAGAGGTCTGGAAAATACCCTAGCAGGGGGAAAAAAAAGCACATAAATTTATGCATATTTAACATCCCACTATAGGAAGCACAGTGGACGCTTATTACATTATCATTTAGATTGTTTTTGGATGATGGAATTAACTTTTTCTAATGTAGCAAAGAAAATGTTCTGTAAGGACAATTTTTCAAACTGAAGGAAATATAGTCAAAAAAAAAAAAAGCATGAGCAGATGTTCTGAGCATTTTAGGAAAAAGCTAGAGCCCTGGGGCACAGGCAGACTTTGAGCAATATTGTGCACGTGTCCCATGTACATGTAACAGTTTTCAATAAAGAATCTGGGAAACTGAAGGAGTTAATTAAAGAAATGCCAGTCTTTAAATGGCCTGAAAGCAAATGTACAAAACCAAGTTGTTTACAAGGAGTTTTGGACCATTACAATATGGTTTCATCCAAAGATATGCAGTTTCTGTCATGAATATTGAAAATACTGAAATGAAAAAAGAAGCCTTGGCTTTCAGCCTTTAATATAAGAAGTTCCCTGTCCTTACTTAGTAAGGTAAACTGCCCATGAACTCCCTATTGCCTCAGCCAAGAAGGTCTAGCTATTTTCCTTGTTCCCAAGGATGAAAAGATTAATATTTTGGCTACAAACTCATGATTTATAAATGACATACAGATGATGATAATAGAGTATTGACAAAACTACAAAAAGCAAGGTTAGGTTGGAAATTTGAATCGTCCTGAAAAAGCCCAAAATTATCTGACTGAGTGTGAATGGTATTTAGATGAGCTACCACTGAGAATGAAGCCCTGGTGAAACCACTCATAGCTGTCAGCTGGGATGGTCATTTCACCACGTTCTTGCCTGGCAAGATGGAGGAGGGTTGAACCGAACAAAGTAGTGTGTGAGGGCTCTAGGATGGCAGTTTGTAAGATACTACATGTATAACAGGGTTAAAGCATCTGATTGATAGATTATGAAACCCAAGAGATGGGTTGTTGATATTGACTTTAGATTGGCAATGGCATTAAGGCATATACAGAAGTTTATTGCTCACACTTATAGTATAGACAAGATCAATCTGAGAATAAGCTTGTTTATGTTTTTAAAACACATTTTTTTTGTTGTTACTGGTACATTAAGCTGAAAAAAAACCCCATGGGGAGTGCAGTACCACTTTAATATCTAATGTGAGTAGGATGTTGACAAAATAATAGATTTCTAATGGCTTCCACTTCAGTACCCACCACTTCCTAGAGTTTGATTAATTCTTAGAGCATACAGGTTCTTATCTCCTGCATCTAGGAGGCTCCTCTTGAGAAGAAGCCTTCCACTCAGAAAGGCAAACTGCTGCATAGCTTACTCTTTTTGTAAGGTGTTTAAATTTTTTTGTGTTTTAGTGCTCAGATTGCAAGGGAATTGAATATTTAGTGCAAAGCATACCAATTTTTATATTAGACCTTCTATAAGGAGGTACTGTGACGGCCTTCTTTTCTTCTAGCTGTATATCTTTTGACAAAGATCGGAAATCTCAGTTCTCCATCCACATAGGATCACAACTATCTCCTTGTCTTGGTTTGGGAATAAAAGGTCAGAGAATAGGATTCAAGTTCAACGAAACAGGATTCTTGGCAATTTCTGTTTCTGACTTAACTAGAAATATAATTTAAAAAACCTTTATTATGGTATGTCAGCATTTCTGCCTCCATTACTGCACAGAATATTGTCCACAGAAGGTGGAACTTTAAAATGCGTCAGGATGTGAAGGAGTGAAATTGAAAGCTTGGGTCATGTATAGCTATCATCAGCAACTGAAATTCATGTACAAACATGCGACAAGAATGACAAGGACACACACCTCATCTAATTCCACCGAAAGACTCTGGATATGGAGCTCTCCAGAGGGATACGCTGAAGAAAAAGGTCAGTGGTTTGCCAGGAAAAAGGAAATGGCCTCTTCTCAGCTGGGGAAGCTGGGGCTGGAGGGCTTTTCTAGAACTTTGAGCCAATTTGCTTAGAAACCCCTATAGAGATATTACTAAAATTGTAAACACACCCCCACATCCACACCTCCCCATTTCTCTGGTGTTTTAGATGGGTAGGAATACATTAACAGCATAACTTACTGACAGCTATATGAGACTCCTCTATAGATATCCTTCACCTGGACAGTCATATGACTGGAAGACTTTAAATTCTAGTCCCAGCTTCTCCTGGGAGTTTGGGAGGTAATTTACGGAATCTACAAGCAGATGAAGATGTTCTCTTCCCATGTTCAATACATTTAAATCTTTTTTCCTCTCCTGTGCAATATTCAGAGCATTTGGGCTGACTGATTTTTCTTCTGCCGAAGTCTCTTGATTGTCCTTTTTCATAGATCAGCTTTCCTGTTTTTCTTAAGAGAAACTACCTTATCTTTAGGGTGGGTAGGGTGTTTTGTTTTGTTCTGAAATTAAGTCTGACTCAGCCAGGTGTGTTTTAGCATCAGGTTTGTTCACTGTAGTTTATTGAAACAGGGAGATTATTTTCGTTTTGCATAGAAATTTGAGGATCATTAGCCAAGGGATGTGGGGAATTCTTCTAGCCTCAAATTTGTCAGTATTACACACCCACACCCACGAGTCAATTATTTCACTTTGCTGTCATACAATGAATGCAGGCTCTTAGAGGGTGCCAGACTGACAGCTTTGAAGTCTACAGAACAGGTTTTACAGAGACACCAGCAGTCCCAGTTCTCCTCGTGTGCTTCGATCTTTCCGAAGCACTGTGGCTTGACTACAAGACAGCCTCAGTTATACCCAGAATCTAGGTATAACTTGCCATCTCTTAGGAAATTCTGTTCTTTCCCTATTCAGAAGTGTCCCAATTATATGGTCTTTTGCTCCTTAGTTCATTTCAATACTGTCTTACTTTGGCAATTCTTGGATGACACGACCTCTAATGGCAGTGCTGCCTTGTGGACAGAGTGGGCAGGGAGGCTGGCTTCCTTTTGCTGCTCCAGGGACTGCCCTCCAAATTGCCATGGAGAGCTGCTCCTGTGGGCAGTTTGCGTTCTCACTACCTGCAGATAAACTTGAGGAATCGCATCTTCCGGGCTATTAAATCAGCACCTCTCACAGCTGCCAGTTTCACAGAATAATCAACTCTCAATTATGCAGCATAATGGCAGTGGTAGAATAACCCAAATAAAACAAAACCAAGGCTGATACAAAAGGTAAATAAATTAGGCAGTAAGGATATATTTAGTGTGCTCACCTTTGAAAGGCTGGTAAGCGGATTTCTGTAGAGAACAGAGGCAGCTTTAAGCAGGCAGAATGGGGCTGGGTGCCAGCGGGATGAACGTTGCTCCATTCAGACGTGGTGCTGCGGCCAGGAGTGACGGAGGAAGGCAGGGCCTGGTGAATCCACACCATCCAGGTATCACTGAGACTTGCCTGATACATTTTATTTTTTGTTGTAGATATTATTTCTATCAGAAAATACTCTGCTGATCCTAGTCAAAAAGGGGAAATAGTCAGTCAGTCAAGGCTCCATGGCGTTTTAAGTAAGGGAATTGTTGCTGAGAGAAGGGCAAGATTTTTCTCTTTTGGCAAAGAGAAAAAATGCAGCTTTATGAGAGGTACAAATTCTTGTTTGGCTGTAATAATCAAATTTTGCCCAGGGCCAGAGAGGCAAAACTAAGCTAAACTTTCTCCTCCCCATCTCTAGCCATATCACTCTGCAGCTGCGCAATTCTCCAGGGATAAGCTCATGGACACACTAACTAGCTCTCAAACAAAAAGCTTCATTCTTTGTTTTTGGCAGTCAAAAGCAGTGAGAAGCAACAAGGCAGGCACACAGGTTGTGCTGAATCCTTTGGGATGATCTCTCCCATGAACCTCCTGGGGGTAGGACCGGAGCAGCAGCCTTGCTTGCCTGTCAATGTGGGGTACCCTTTCCCAGCTGTCTTACAAAGAGTAACTGCATTCAAAATGGTCTCGCTTAGCCTGAGAAAATAGGGCTTAGTAACCAAAATAACAATCAGCCTCCTTGTTCTGAGCTCTAGGGTCTTGCGTTTAGGTACCTAGATACGGTGCGATTGAGTGCCGTGGCAGCTTACACAGGTAGTTCAGCCACAAACAAGTAAAGACCTACACAACCATGTGAAGGGTGTAAAATACACTACCTGACATGCAGAAAGCTCGTATGGATCCAGTATAAAGTGAGATCAGAGACAGTGGCCTGAGCAGTAGGAACTCCACCTCAAATTTCCTGTGTCTAGGCACAGTTATCAAGAGAGTTGCAGTAAACAAACTTACTAGCTGTCTGTGTCCTAATCTTCATGCTACTGTGGTTGAAACTGGGAAGAAACATGAAGCTATGCATGGATACGGTTTTGATGGCACTGATTTCTATAAACATTACAGAATATGAACATCTATACCGATACTGTTGACTTTAGCCACATACAAGGTCTAGTAACAGTGAATGCTTTAATGTTGTTGGCTTTGCTCATTCCACCTTGACAAATTATGGATGATATGTTTAATTTCCCATTACTGAACCTGACTGCTCCTTAGATTACGGGAGGACTTTTATTTTCTTTTGCTGATGGAGAACTGAGGCACATTGTAGGACTGTGCCCAAATTATATAGGAAGGTATGGCAGAGCAGGTAACTGAAACGAGCTTTAGCTGAACCGTATCTCAGTTCTTTCATGCATATCTTCAATCCTGCCTAATTCTTCTTCCCATATCAAATTCACCCGGTTTTCCTTCAAGAGAGTAAAGGCTCTCTGGCTCTCTTAATGCCTCGAGGTCTGAAAGACCTAGCCTTTCTTCCTTGCTTCATGAAGGTCTGCAGGGAAATAACAAGAGACCGTTGGCTTAAACATTGAGATTATGCTGCAGATACCAGTCTTTCACAAAAGATGCAAACAGCGATTTCCCTTGTATTTTTGATGTCTGAGAGAAATAAACACAGAGACTAATTGTTTCAGCCAAGGAGAGAAGTGGTATCAAGAAGACACAGGGATTACACTTTCCTTCTCAGTTGAGGGCTGCTGAACTCTGACTGTCAAGCTGAGAAGCAGTGCTTGTGCCCTGCAGGGACAGACTGCTTCTGAAGACAGCGATGGCAAAACCCGTCTTTTTACATTATTATTTAGTCAAAAGATTTTTGTCTTTATGTTTGGATTAGGTAGTCATCAGCATCTCTTGATGCTCTCAAATACACAACCTGAGGTAGTTCTGTTTAACTTGATAGGCGCAGTCTGCCTTATAGGCAAGGAAGGTGACATCGTAAATACGAAATAGCATCTCACACTAGTGCTCCATGGGCTTCCTGCTCAGCTTCTGATGCACTTCAAAGCTCCATAGCCGTCTGGTCTCCAGCTGTCTTACAAACAACCTCTTCACCCATGAAGCACGTTGTGGGTAGGGGCAGTTGTTTCACAGGAACCCAGAATACATTGTGTTCCCAGCATAGGTTCTTGCCTGACTTTACCTCTGGGGAACAGGAAGAGCCTGGGCTAGACTGTCCTCAGAGATGTTTGCAAACTGTTCTCAGAAACAATGGCTGATGATTCATCTGGCATCGTCACCAACAGTCTCCAGGCCTGCCTTTTAACAAACCTTCCCAAAATAAAGGAAAGGGACCTTCCCAGACAGAATCATGTATGTTTTAGTGGTGGATCTAGAGAAGAGTAATCTAGGCTTAAGAGCGCTTGTAATCAAGTGATTACATATGCTTGCCTGAGGTCAGACAGTAAGCTAGTTTAGCAGCTCTGGGGACCCTTGTTCCTGTGTTGTGCTCACATGACACGAGCACGCTGACTCATCCATGTGTGGGGATACATAAATGCCTGCTTATAACGTGTTTTTGCAAGTTTTAGTAATAAAGCCAGACCTGTGAGGTTGCAGTCCTTTCTATGGCAACAGAACACTGTCATCGCCAACATTTTGACTTAAAACTTGTTACAGTTTGAAAAAGAAACTCAGTTCCTTTTTTTTTTTGTTTATGCTAGTAACGCAGAAGGTCACTGGTTTAATGTGCGTAACCTTTTAAAGTTATTTCTTTGAGTAAACATTTGCTGGAAGATATCCTGTCTGGGTGATATCTTTTGCAAATGCCTGATATTATGCTACCTGAACAAACTTTTCTTTGGTGAGCCCAAGACAAGACATGGGGTGGCCTTTCTAGAGGCATGCATCCTAGTATAATGGCAGCCCATGTGATACTACTGTAACTAAAAATGAAAGACCCCAGAGCAGGGAAAATTGATGGTGTTTACCTTCAGCAGTTGCTAGTAGTGAAAGGATGGTGATGACTGATGAAGACTGAGATATATTAATGAAGGAAGCTTGTACTACTCATTAAGGATGTGAGTTGTCAGAGGTTAGATATCATGCTGGCATCTCTGGGAATGAAATGTATCTGGTGAGGAGAGGCTACATAAGCGCATAGGGGAGACATACATCCAAAATCAAAATTATGGATGTCTACGATATGAGATACATGAAATATTTACTAAGGAAGTTAGAACCATGCTTTTAAAAAAAAAAAATCGACTACTGTAGCAAAAAAAAAATCTTGTGGAAAGAGGACTAAATATTGGACTAAAAGGTGAAACAAAGGGAAGTGCAAATGAACAAAGAAAACCTTCAGCATGGGGCTGCAGGGGATGCTTGTGGTTGTTAAAGCACACATGGCTCTGCCAGAGGAAACTTCTTTCTTCCTGGCTTTTTTTTTTGTTTTTTTTTAATACGCTTTTAACCAAAAGTTAGTTGTCCTTATTAGACTAGTGGATGTAAATAGTTATCATCGGCGAATATTAAAGTCCTTGAAGCTCGATTAATTAACAGCATTTAAGGCTGTAGCATATTATTTTTAAGCAGGGAACTTTAGTTTAAAAACCCCAAATCCTTCAAAAACTTTTTTTTTTCTCTTCCTTATCTTCTTCTCTTACACATCAGTAGATGAAGTCAGTGCTGAGTGTTTACTTATGTTTCCTTAAATACCAAGAAGACAACAAAAGATATTTAAACACTATACTCCATGGAGATGGAAGGAAAATATAGAGAAATGTGCCCTTTCTTGGGATGCATCAACTCACACACGTTCCTGGAAAAGACAAAAGGGCAAAGGGAAAAGAAAACCAGCCATGAAAAAAAAAGCCATTGACAACAGAAGCCTGCGTTGCTGTGTCACCTTCCATGTTATAAGAAAATACTTTTTCCAAAATTTGAAAGCATTTTTTAAGAGCAGTCAGAAGCATATTGTTTTTTTTCTTTTTCCTTTTCAAAGCAAAGCAAAGTTCCACCCGGGCTGTCTGTCTCTCTTTTTTTCTGCTCTCTCTCAAAAAAAAAAAAAAAAAAAAAGTTTTGAGAATTTCATTTTTCTATTCACTGCAGTCCTGGCCAAAGTAAAGCCCTCTTTTACATTGACGTCAAGATCTTTACTGAGATTAGGGTTTCATTTCTCTATTGCAGCAATTAGCTAGGGAATGTATAAAAGGCTTCAGGGAAGCAAGCTAGGACTCCAGAGGGGAAAGCACTTTGCACCATAGGCAGATAGCAAGAGAGAGGGCGAGAGGAGGAAGGCAGAAACAGAGAGAGGCGNTATGTACATAAACCTTTTTTAAAAAAAAGTATTGTTGCACCTGGTAGCTAGCTTTACTGCCACAGAAATGAGAGGTCTGTTCAGCGCTTAAATAGCTGAGAAACAATGGGATAGTGCAGGAAAGTTAACAATTAACAGTCTCAGCTTAAATTTTGTAACTGCAGGGAACTGGAAACACAGCTGCCTCTCTCTTCAACTAAATCAGGTCTCCCGGTTAAGGGAAGAATTTTTGTTAACATCTTAGTTTCTGAAAAATAAGCAGCTCCGAGTTGAATGAGTATCATGCAGTTACGGTTTTAACCAGCCTGCTCATATTTAACTGTCTCCGCTCGTTTTAAAGAGAGAGGCTGAGAGAGGGGTAACGAGGCTTTTGAAACGCTTTTTACTTTACTTTTTTAAATGAGGGTACAGGGCAAAAAAGGGAGCTGAAGGCATCCGGCTGAAGAGAAGCAGCAAGGAAGATGGGTCTGCTAAGTGTGGATTTGCTGATCACGCTTCAGATCTTGCCGGTCTTTTTCTCCAATTGCCTCTTCCTTGCGCTGTATGACTCTGTGATCCTCCTGAAGCACATGGTGCTATTTCTGAGCCGGTCTAAGTCTGGGCGCGGTGAGTGGCGGAGGATGCTGACCTCGGAGGGGCTGCGCTGCGTC
>VZSZ01003572.1:371323-405645 GCA_013398815.1 Ibidorhyncha struthersii
GCTACCTCCTATTGCACGTTGTTTGATGGGAGAGGTACGAGCGGAAAGGAGCGGTACTTTTGAAGTCTGCAGAACCTCTTTAAGGGTTCAGGAGATTCGGGAGTTGCCGGCTCTGCTCTGCCACTAACTCTGTGCGGCCACGGCCGTGGCACTTAGTTTAGCTGTGCCTCAGTTTCCCCATCGCTACGAATAACATTCTTCATGTTTATAAAGTATTTCAGGATCTTTGTATAAGAACAATTGTAAAACGCTCCAGGGGGTTTCACCGTTGTTGTTTAATTGTTTGCACGTGAGAACCTCGGAGATTATACGAAGACTGCATCTTCAGATAGAGCTCTACATAGATGGATGTTGCCTATGTAACATAGAATTGTTTTAATTAGCGTAAAAGATAGAAATGAACCTTTGTCATTACACTGGCATTTTCTGTTATTCATATGTAAATTTTTATATTGGAGGATGCATCCAGGTAATAGTAAAACTGATCATGGGGGGAAACAGTGAGCCTTTTTTCTTCAGGAAAGCAGTGACTGAGGGACATGTCAGAGATTAAAAATGAACTTGACTAGCTGAGGGACAGCTGCCTGGTGATTTAAGTTAATAAAGCCAATAGCAGTTATGCAACTTGTGCTTTTTTTTTTCCTCTTAAGTTTTGTACAAACATTACCCAGTGGTACTGCCCAGGTCTCATGAGGTAGTTATAGTTCCCTTTTATAGATCGAAAAGGTGGACCCAAAAACATGAAATTTCTTGCACAGGCCACCCAGTTAGTAAGTAGAAAAACTGGATTCAGAGCTCTGTGGCTTCCAAAACAGTGCTAAGTCTGTTAATGTGTTGTCTTATTTAGACCATCTAATTTAACATATCCCATGTGATGTCATGAGGTCATAGGGGTCCTATCCAAACGATAGCTCTGTATCTTCTGAAATATTTCTTTTTGTACCGCCTTCCCCCCCAGTCCCCTTTTGCTCCCCCCCAATGGCTTCTGTATATACTCTCACCTAAAGATGTGAAGAGCTGGTGGCATTGGTGTTTGCTGGCTTTGTGATATGGAAGACAAGCTGCTTAGCCTCAAACCCAAGCCACGGGGACATTAATTTTCAGTGTAAGACAAATATAAATAACATTAGCTCTTGCCAAATGGGTCAACCTCTTACTGCCACCCTAGGAATTGGCCAGCTGGCTACCCAAATAAAGTAACGCTGAATGAAGCTCTCTATTCTCCTAGCCCTTCTAGTTTCTGTTTTTAGTCTCTTCACAGACATGAAGTAAATTTACAGTGGCTTTGTTAAATGGGCTGGTGAACATAATTGTTCCCATTTTACAGACAAGGCAAGGCAGGGCAGCTAACACATGACTTGGTCAAGGCTCCAGTGGCAGTTGGTAGCACAGCTCTGAAACAGCCAAATTTCCAGTTCTCACACTTGCAACCTGTATGTGGCCCGGGGTCTGGAGAAGGTGTGGAGCTGTAAGGAACCTTATATCCATGAGATATTTTCAATCTCATTTTGCTTAAATAACACAAGATGATTTAAAATAAAGGTGTTGCATGCCTTTCTGTACTTTACAAAGTCATATTTTGCCTATTCCTCAGGACTGTTAATGTCAAACATAGAAGCTACAGGGAGGGTGACTCTGCTATTTTTGGTGTTGGCAATGAAACACATACCTAGAACTTTGGTAGTTAAAAGCTCTCCCTTACCACCATTAAATGACCTAGGTTATTCAGGATAATGAGGCTTTAAGGTCCCGAGAATGAATTCTGGGCCTCAGTGAGTTCAACAGAAAAATGCATATAAACATAACCAAAATGTATAACCTTGTTCCAAAAAGAGGACAAAATCTCTTTGTGCCAGCTATCCTTAGGATGAAACTAATTGACTAACAATTCATGGAAAGACTCTGTTTTCCTTAATAGGCTGTAAGGACAGAAGATCATTGGAAAACCTTGATTGTCACAGAAAGGTGGATAAGTGTAGAAATCAAATTATAGACGGGATTGATTGAGGAGCAATGTTAGGAGAAGAGTCATCACCTCCACAACAGGAGAATATTCTGCTGCTTCAGTAAGAAAGAGAAAGAAAAAAAGTTTCAGCTGGAAAGCTGTACTGGTAGAGTTGAAAAAATTTGAAATATACACTGTGGCGTGTTTAAAAAGCATGAGAAACAGTGAAATATATTAAAGACTGTACCACAAAGCAACTTTTTCCTTAAATTATCTTTTTCTAAATCCTGAATAGGACTGCCCAGTTGTGGAATCCTAATCTTAGCCAATTACTGAGGGTAGGAAATGAAAATATTATGGAATCAGGGTACTAAGCAGCATGGCAAAAGGTAGTTGATACCATGACCGTGATGATTGCTTATTGCTCCAATCTGCTAGCTGATGCCAGATATTAGCAAAGAATTTGAGCAGGTGCTTAAGCTCATTCAGTTGAGGAGTATTTGTAAGGTAATCACCATTTTTCAGCTTGGGTACCAGAATTGCAGATGTTTGAGATAAACCAAAGCTAGACTGCTAGTTGGCAGAGGACTGGGTTAAAGCAGTAACTACGCTCAGTTTTACTAGGTTTTGTGTCACTTACATAGAACTTCTCCTGAGTACCTTTCATAGCATTTTTCACAGAAGTACTTGATGTAAAACTTATATTCACAGAAAAATTTACTGGAAGCCATTCCAGGAAAAACTCTGTGGGTAGATACTAGGTTCTGGATTCAGTAAATTTATTATGAGAGAGGAGCTCTGCCTTGAAAGCACACAGACTGTCCCAGAATTAAGTGATTTTGTTTCAAGACTAGTGTGTGCAAGAGATGATATTGGAATAGCTAAAGTAGAGTATATTTGAAAATAGCTATTCTGATGCACTTTCCCTTCTAGAAAAACTTTTGAATGTCTTACCCAAATTTCAGCTTGCTTTCATTCTGCTTTTTGTTGTTATTCAGTATTACACATGACTTTTTCATTTGGGCAATTATTTCATAGGTAAGATTACCTAGCAGCAACTGAAGATTTTAACATCCTTAGTGGGGAAACAATACAGAGTTTGTTGTATTGTATGTAGAATATATTCAGTATTCTTTTTTTTTATTGGAAGATTCTATATGACTTGTTTTCTCCACATTTTACAGTCCCACTGGAATAAAAATGATTGATCTTTTATATACTTTATTTTCTTATGTAAATTTTATCAGTGATCAATATATTGCTTTTTACTTCCTTAGCTCTGAGTTCTGTATCTGTCGCACTCAGCGTTGATAATGTCTACACTGCACCAGCTTTGTGATTTATAGAACATCCTCCTCCTATTCTTTCCCGAGAGGCAAGCGTGTCTTAAACTGCAACAAGGGAGTCTTTAGGACCAGATTAATTGTCATAACAGAGATAAATAGAGCTAGTAGACAAGTTACTTTAACTCTATAATTGAAAGAGTGAAACTGTTTTATATGAATGTTATTTTTCTAATTTACTGTTGTGCTCTATCCACAGGAATAAGTGAATTGAATCCCGAAGAGCAAATGGTGTATGTATGTGTGTGGGGGTATTTACACTTTCATATGTGTTTGTATACGTACAGATATATATTCATGTGTGTATCTGTCTACATACATATAAGTGTATATGTATAAATGTAAAAATACACACACATAAGCATATATAATCTGCTCTTTCAGGAGTCAGTCCACTCTCATTTCTGTGTATATGTGTAGACATATATATTTTTGTATATGTATAGGTATGAATGCAACCGCACTTACTGATAAGAGAGAAAAAGCAGAAGACATCTTTGGGAGGGTGTTACTTTGCCTTCTGCATGATTTACATAGGCCATCTGTACAAATGCAAGTGAGGCATTTGTTTTAGCCCACAGCATGTATACTGAGTATGTCGCATATCTTACAGAAATCCAGAGAAAAAGCTAAAGAAGTTTTAAAAAACACATTGTATTTTTTACCTGCTAAGTTCCATGCTTTATTTAGTACTGGGATGAATCAGCTTTCTAGGATTCCAAAGGTGAGAAATTGTTATCTTGAACTGCTTTTAAAATGGGTACCAAAATGGTTGCACCCATCAGCGGTGCCCAGTGGTGAGGCTTTGTGCTGGGAGCTTTTCCAGTGCTAGATACAAGCTTTGTGTTTCAGCAATGCAGGGTGACAATTCCTGGTCTCCAGTAGAGCGCTGTAAGGTTATCCTAGGGGAGATCCTCCCTCTTCTCCACTTCGGTGCGGGGGAGTTGGGGGAAAGACCTTGATGGCATTGTCCCTGAAGCAGCCAAATGCTTAGGAATGCCGTGGTGCACCTATGGGGGTAACATGCACATGTGCATATATGCACATTTACGTCTGTAAATGTACATTGCAGCTCTCAGAAGGATGCCACTATCTCAAGTGATGGATGGTGATGGGTGTGTGTGTGTACTTGTGCAGCTTTTTACTGTCTTTAGAACGGGCCAGCAGCAAGCTCTGGCATGACAGACCCAGCATGGAGGGAATGGTTGGCACAGGGTCCCAACTTCAGAGCAGAGGCCCAGCTCTGGATGTAACAGCAAGTAGACTGGTTCAGTAAACACCCAGTGGGATTTTCCCAAGATTTCAGGGAGGCACAATTAAATTACCTTTGGCTACTTCTTCCTGCTTGATAGGTGCATCACTCATTCCTAAAAAAAATCAGTATGCAAAGCAGGACAGCCCGAAAACTGTCATGTTAAGCGCGTGCTGCACAGCATTATCACAAAGCTATATGGGAAAGCAACATAAAGGCACCATCCTTTACCTGCTGTCCAGTAACTCTTTGCTTTTTGGAGTAATCTTTTAAAAGTTGGAACAAAGACTTAACCTCTATACTTATTGTTTGTATTTATTTTGTCTGGCAAGGTAAGGAAGTGTCTCTCTCTGCATTTGACGGTGATAAAGGGAATTTGTGAAATAAGCGCTGTCCAAAAGAGAGCGTGTTGTATAGTGTTTTGGGGTTTAGAACTAGGCATTGTGTGGCATTAAAAATATTTTATTGGTTTTACAAAGTTCAGCCTTAGCAGAATTGTTTTCATTGACGTTTTCAAATGAAAACAATCATGAAAGAAGTGAGAAAAACAAAACAAAACCACAATTAAAACCTTTCCTGCAGTGTTTGGAACATAAATTCAACAGGATTTGGGTTTGTCCTTGTCATTATTATTAAAACATTGTCATTATTATTAATATATAATCGTGTTTGTTATAGTAGTGTCTGAAGACCAACCTAGACCAGGGACCCATTGTGCTAAGCAGTATTCTAAACAAGAGGAGCAGACAGTTTGTCCCATGGAGCTTACAGTTCAAACACTCAAGGCAGACAAAGGGTAGGAAAAGGAAGATGACGTCTTCTGTCCCACATGGGGTCTTATCCTACCCCTTTCATTTTGTGGATCTAACTTCACTTCTTCCACACCACCTCTTTGCAGTTTTCCATTTTCACCCTTATGTGCAAAAAACTGACGGAAAGGACTGCTTGCCTTTTTGTCAAACCCTTGTGTAAACCCCCTTCAGCTGTGGTAGACATAGAAAAGTAGCTAATGGGCACCACCCAGGAAAAGGATCGTACTCTGTCCTTGTGCCCAGCTCTGTCTCTCCAACAAAACCACCACTGGATATTCACACAGTGCTAAAGCTGAGTTTTAAAAAAAAAAAATAGAAACTGTCATCCAGACTAACTTCAAATGTCCTCCATGTGTTGACTATCAAAGACTGCTGAAGGCCTCTGTCACATGTAGGTAGAGTCCACAAGGGCAGCCAGTGGCCCAGAGGCCACGATGTAGTAGGCCTTGCTCCCATCTTGAGGGAAACATAAGCCCTTAAGAAGCTTGCTGTAGGCTCCCTGATCAGAGGAACTAAAATTATCCATTTTATTTTACAAAAGTGTAAGGCAAAAGGCTTCTTTATGCTTTCCCTCTGCCATGCATGCTCATTTGTGGGGCTGACATTTTTTAAATAGAGAGCAGCATTTGACTAGTTATTTTTATCTAGACTGTGCCCTTTTAATTTGTCTCCCTCTTCCCTCCCTCAGCTTCACACACCTGATCCTAAATAAAGACTCTGGACTCTGGGAGAACTCGAGGCAATTCAAGTCTCTGCTCTCCAATTTGTGTAATCGAGTCTGGTAAAGCAAGCTGCCACCTCCCCATGACAAACGAAGAGCTCCCACTACTTTATGCTACTCCAGACAAGGGTGTCCTGTAATTTTTATCCACTGCTCAACTCTGGGTCATGTAAATAAAGAAAACAAAGATAATAATTTGTATAATTCTCCAGTCAGACTCGGATTATGATTTGGATGAAGCACTGAGAAATATCGGGCTGTTGGGAGGCTATATTTAGCTGAATGGGATCGAATCAAAGCAAAGCAGAGAATTCAAAAAGAGCAAAAAGCTCCAGGGATTCAGTTCATTACCAGTCGCTGGACTCCAGTCCCGAACACAGCATGTCCATATTTAAATGGCTAATATCACAGACTGCTAATTGTCTGGCAACACCAATTTTCTTTAGGGGGTTGACACAGCCTGATGAGTCTGCCAAACTGTTTGAAAATCCCTTGTGCAGGGAATGAAAGCCATATTCCAGTGCACAGGATCCCAGGAGGGTTATGCTAAATCTGATAAAAGCAAAATGAGGAAAAAGAAAAGGTAAATGAGGAGGCGATGTTTTGTCCGTGGGGCTTTTCCTAGTCCTCATGGAGAATGTACAACAAAGTTAGCAGTATGTGCTATTTCTAGCCTGTAGTTTATGAATAGGGCTTTCTTTCCCGCTCCTAAGCCTCCTTCATTTTACAGTCTGCGTGCTAAAGCATCAGCAACCTTGTTCTCTTTTCGCTCTGCGTGCAGACGCGGAGAAGGAGATCCAGTACCAAGGCAAACACAAAATTTGCACAAATGACACAAGTCCCTGATCTGGTGTCGGGCTAGTGCTTGCTCTTGCTGATGGCCGGGCTGGCTTTTGGGTTTGGTTGGCCTACCCTGTGTGTCCCATGCAGGCTGCGTGGGAGGGGGCTCCTGCACGCTGCCCAGTTTGCACCTCGTCCAGAAGGCTGGCACTGAATGCCTGAATATTCACGCACATAAGTACGTGATTATAGAAATGCTGGATCGCGTGTGAGGGGATTTCTGCTAGTTTGTTTCTCAGAATTTATATTTTGCCTGCCTTTGTGTAGGATTTCAAAAGCGGTTTGGCTGAATACATGGGGTTTTTTGTTTGTTTTCTCGTTGCGTTGATTTTCTTTTCCAAGAGCTATTTTTTCTTTCAATAAATAACAACAATGAAGACAGCCAAGGCCTACAATGCGGATGATCAGCAAGGATGATATTGTCATCCTGTGTCAATCGGTTCCCGAGCCTGGTGAAATAAAGAGTCCTTATGGGAACGTCAGCGCTTCATCAAGACCAATTAGTGGAGATGCCGCTGCTTATGTTTAAGCATTAACGACTGGGCAGGGCTGCTTTTTGGAGTGCCTGACACTGGCATGGAACGAGGCACCGACCTAATTACTCCTCTACAAGAGCAGAAAATGCTTTGTGAATGCCTGCTTGGCAAGGATGTCTCATTAAGGGGAAAAAACCCACCACAAGCACTCCTAGAAACAAAAATTAAAATGATAGGTAACCTGCGGCCATGAGACTTACTTCATGGCTGTGGGAAATGAAGACAAACTGCTGTTAGGTGACGTAGGACATATTTGTACTTTATTTCCTAGATTCATCTACTTTTTGGTCAATAGGGAGTATGCGAGACAGGATGCAAACTTGCATTGCTGAAGAACAGTGAAATTCGTTGCCAGCTTTGGTATCAATGTTAACTAGTACTTGAAGGGCATTCCCATGCTGGAGTTCGATGGGAGTTGTTTTCTTAGACTGTCCCTTCAGGATTTGCAAACTTGCCTAGGAAATGAAGCGTTTGGTAGACCTGAGTGGAGAGCTGGTAATGAGGAGGTTACAATATGTAGCCTCTATTTCTGCTTAAATATGATCAAGAAGCAGGCAGTGTTTCCCAGATCAAGTGTTGGTTTAGAGTATTTTCAGTCATAATAGTTTTGTTAAAATAAAACCAGAAGAATGAGGGGAAACAGCTGCTCAGATATTTCGTGTCTCCTGAGCAGCTCTGTTCATTGCTGAGTTTTAGTTGCTTCTATCCTTTTTACCTTTATTTTTCTTCTCCTCTGAAGAGTGCCAGCAAATATCAGAAATTCAAAGCGTGTTGCTTAATTGTGATTTATGAGATAAATCACGTTATTACTTCTTTTCTTTGACTGGATGAGCGCACGCTCCTAAATACTGAGGTCCATTATTCATCCAGGGAGTGGGTGCAGCACAGATACTTACATGTCAGGCTTTGCCCAAAAGGCACATTTTGGGCAAGCTAGCTCTGAAAAAACATTTGCTTGGTAGTGCAAGAACAGTTAAGCTTTCTAGGTAAAGAGGGATCTAGTGTTTGTGCAGATGTGCAGATGTTGTGTTTCATGAGATGTGCCCTTTTTTGGTATTTACCAACTTAATCACAAAATGCTGAGTTGTCTAGCTGGCTTATGGATTGAATGCAGCCCTCAGGATGATTGTCTGGCCGCCAAATGATCTTGACCTGTGTATTTTTTGCTCAAGTCTGGCCCTTTACCTTACTTGGTCCTGCTTTCCCTATTGTACTGCATAGAATGGCAGAGGGAAACGAGATGTTCAACAGCTGCGCAGAAGGGTACCTGCTAAGGTGTAGGTGGCCTGTAGCAGCACTTCTTAAAAGCTGCAAGATGCTTAATGCTACTTCTTAAATGCTACAGCCTGAGTCTCTGAGCCTGCCTCTCTCTAAGAGAGATAGATCTTTCCTTCTCAAAAGCTGGGATACAGCTCTCTCCCTTCCTTGAGTTCAATGCACAGCCCACTCAGGAAGCAGGTGCTAAACTCAGCAATTTCAAACCTCGTTTGTTTTCAAAGGCAAATGACCACAAGGCTTTTTTTTTTTTACTGTTACCAGGGCTGTAGCAGATAACAATGCTGCAGATGCAGGTTTACAGGGAGAGGGGCTACAATGGTTTGTGGTTTCCTGGGGCACCACTTGCTGCCCTTGCCTGCGGTGCAGCTGCACGCCCCCTGCTCCCAGTGGAGTGATCACCTCGTGCTTGGCCTGGAGAGATTTGTGGGTCTAGGGGCAATCTTTCTTTCTGTGGCTCTCTTCCTTGCCATTCTCTGAGTGAATGGTGGCACAGCTGTGTCTCAATTTGCCCCATAGAAAATAGTCAAAATATTTATATCGTGTGTCAACATGCTGTGAGACCTTCTCACATAGCTGTGAAGCCTGGCAGCTTCAAGGGCAGTGTCTTACAAACTTTGCTTTGGTTAGACTCTCACTTCTGCTGCTATTCTGATGAAATAATGCCAAGTCATGAATAACTATAGATTTGTTCAAGGTAGTCAGGTTTATCGGGGAGAAATGGAGGACCTTGTATCTATAATATATGTGCCTCTGATCTGTGTGCAGCAGCAATTGCATCAGTTAAGTATTCATCTGTTAACTCAGATTTCTACTGTATTTGACTCACCAGGATACCCTATAACATAATGTAGAATAGAAGTGTACCAAAAAATCAGTTATTTATTCAGTTTTTACATGGTTTGCATTCAGTGTTAATTTATATTGACTTCAATTGGAGTGTAGCTTCAGAAAAAAAGAAAGAAAACATGAAAGATTTCAGAATTTGGCCCTGTATGTTTCCTTCAAAGAAACACTTCTGAACATAACCAAATAGACAGGAGACAGGGATAGAAATTGTCAGGGAAATACAAAAGGATAATTGCATTGCTGTACTAGAGCTTGATGTTAAAGGCAGATACATAGGAATTGCTGTAGCACAGCCCATTAAAAACTAATTGTCTTATGTAATAACCTTTTGTGGTTCTATAGCAGTTATCAGCTAAGGATCTTGGAGCCCTCTGCAGGCTCCACCTTATTCTGGCAGTCCTTTCTGTGAGATGCATATATTCTGTCTTTTTTCTATTGTCAGGGAAATAGAAACGGCCAGGCTTTTCCAGAATTGCCTGTTGGGTCTGAGTTAGATCTGGGGTTAGAGCTGAGAACAGTTTGCTTTCACTTCATCCTACTTCAACCATCGTATAAACTTTCCCCTTTCCCTGCTGCTTTTTTCCCAGTCATCTTCTAGGAAAACATAAAGAAACATTGCATTGGAAACAAATGTGTTACTCAATCACTGATGGAATTGCTGCAAAGTGGCTAGAAAACCTGGAGAGCGCAGTATTGGATGGTCCGCTGTCAAAACAAAATGATATATTAAGTGGGCATCTGCAGAGATATCTCTTGTGTTGGGTGTATTTTCATTCTTGGACTGCAGGATGGAAGAGAATATACACTTACGAAATCTGTAAACCTCTCAAAATTGAGAGGCACTGCATGAAGTTCGGGAATACAATGCAGAATGATTTTGGAGAATTGGAAAAATTACTTGAAACGTAGGATGCAGTTCAACGGGGCCAAGTGCAAAGCATCAAGTTCAGGCTGGACTGATGAAGTACCCAAATCCATGATGGGGAGCAACTAGAAAGGCAGAAAAAGGGACCTAGGCATTATAACTTCTCACTAGCTAACCCCTACTCAACAGTTTACCATTTTTCCAAAGCAGTCATGATGTTTCTTAAAAAGCAAACATCCAGAATGTATAAACAGGTGTAGCCTGTGAGATACATTAAGTAATTGTCTGATTATTCTGAGAATTAGTAAAAATTCTTTTGAAGTCTTGAACACTGCTCTTCAAAGTAGATGTGAATCAAGTGGAGAGAACTCAGAGGATGGCAGTGAAAAAAAATCATGTCTAGAAAATTTGGCTCACAGAGAAAAGTTAGAAGAAATTGGAGGTAGTCTGTCTGAAAGCAAGTAGGAGTCTGCAAATACAGAAGGGTGGACAGGACAAGACAGATCTCAGATGAAATTTTCTAAAAGTAATGAAGTAGTATACTTGTCAGGAATGCCACATTTCCCTGTATTGTGAGTGGAAATGGACCAGATGAACTTTTCGAAGCCGCTGCTTTTGATGATTTGCTATATCATCATGCTAGTATCCATGTGGGTAGTTAGTGTACTCTTTGAACAGGTGACTACTTATTTGAAGAGAGTAGTCATAAGAAAACTGGACAAGCAAGTCACACTAACTTGCTATGTTTTTATTTGTTTTGCCATCAGGTCAAACTGGGAGGAGAAGCCCCAAACTCCAGTGTAGTCCACATAGCCAAAGGCAGCGATGGCAGCAATAACAGCTGGAAGAACGTCAGTGGCAAGTGTGGAACCAAATGCCACCTTCTGGATTTTGCCAACTCCGAGCGGCCACTGGTGGTCAACTTCGGTTCAGCTACCTGACCACCGTTCACAAGCCAGCTGTCGGCCTTCAGCAAGCTGGTGGAGGAGTTCTCTGGTGTGGCTGACTTTCTGTTGGTCTACATTGATGAGGCTCACCCGTCAGATGGCTGGGCTGCCCCTGGAATCTCTCCCTCTTCGTTTGAAGTTAAGAAACACAGGAACCAGGAAGACCGATGTGCAGCTGCTCACCAGCTCCTTGAGCGCTTTTCCTTGCCACCTCAGTGCCAAGTTGTGGCTGACTGCATGGACAACAATGCCAATGTGGCCTACGGGGTTTCATTTGAGCGAGTATGCATTGTGCAGAGACAAAAAATCGCCTACCTGGGAGGCAAAGGCCCCTTTTTTTACAATCTGCAAGAGGTTCGGCTCTGGCTGGAACAAAACTTCAGCAAAAGATGAAATCCATTCTCTACAGAAGCTATGTCAACAGATGTGTCCCTTTAAGGTGATGTAAAAGGGAAAAAAAGAAAACATATGCTGGTTTGAACAAGGCCTTTCAGATGATTGCAGGAGAATACATTTGATAGCAAGGTCAAATGAACATTAACTAGCAAAAGAAAATCAAACAAAAAACTAACTCCGCAGAAACATTATTGTATGAAAAAAATACCACTCCTGCTATCGCTACGAGACAGAAGAGATGAAGTGGCTTCTGTGAAAAGGTGCTGCTGGCAATCAGGAAGAGTGGTGAGATAAGACATGTCTCCCAGGAACCCGTCTCATGAAGTGGCCCTGTGGTGACCCAGAAGCCTTTCTGCTTGGAAGGCAATCCATGGAAAGTCTATGCCGTGCATTTTCATCAGAGCCACTTCTTTAGCCTCCTCCTGTGGCCAATGCTAGCCACCTGGGAGGAGCCGGGGGGCTTGCGATCACTTTGCATAGAAATGCAGTGAAGTGTGGCAATTGTCCTCAGATTTTATTGTTCAGAGACTACAGGAACCACCATACAATGCATCACGCATGCAGACTGGCTGCTCAAATCAAGATGAAACATTGTATGCTGGTATTTGTACTCTCTATGGATGCCTCTGCACAGCATATTAATTATGTAATTCTATCTGTATGTTTGTATCCAGTATGCAGGCCCGTGCCCTGCTGAGAAAGATGTTAAAATCTATGGAGTTGGACCAAAAAAGACAAAGGTGATCAAATTAGCCCGTTACAATTTGGAAACTAAAAAAACTGGACGATTCGTAACAAAACAGCGAGAACCATCTAGAGCACGCATCATGAGACAAAACTCAGCTGATGCCAACCAACCCTCAGTTCTCAGAGCTGACAACACACATTCATCAATATTCTCTGGTTCCCTTCTCTGTTTATTTACCCCCCTCGATTCTTTCTGTCTAGCAATAGGCTTAAAGGTAATTTCATTTTTAGCTTTTAAAATAACTTATTTCTCTCTTTTATTTTTATTTGAGATAATGACCTTACAGATGTATTTTGGGGATGGGGGAACTTATACACAACTTTACCTCATTTAAATGGAAACCTATCCTGTCATTTACCCTGTTAAATGTAGTCATGCTGATTTTTGCTATCTTAAATACCTGCAACTAATTTATAGGTAGGTTAGTTTATCTGGAAGTTAAGTTGTTTGCAGCCTCAGAATTGATTAGCTGCAGTTCTGCTACCAGATCAGGTGATAGTCTGTTTGTTTCACCTGTGTTCTCAAAAGCCTTCCCAGAGAAACAGGGCAGACAAATAGTGTGAATTAATGTGAATATGTGTAAAAGATGGCAAAATTTTCATACAAATGGGTTTGAGGAATTATTAATTATGTTTAAAGAGATACTGTCAACTTATGAGTATACATTAAGTTTAGGTATTTCTAAAACTAAAATGATTTAATCAAGCCTGATGAAAAGGCAAGTTTACAATGAGCTAACCCATTACAGCTGATAAATGAAAACCCACAACCTGATGACTTATCCAAGTTTTCTCTCCACTTTGGCAGAAACATGAAACAGATAAACAGGATAAGTGGCAAAAATCAAATCAGTTCCTTTAATTTCTCCTCTTGCCAGTTGTCAGGAACATGATGTATTAGTACTAACACAGGAAAGAACAGAAAATATATACATAAATATTTTCATTTTCGCAATGTCCCTTTAATGTTGTGTATTTCTCCTTGCTTGGCTGTTGGTCAACTTAGCCAATGTACAAGGAATTTAGAAATGTATTTTCAAGCACAGATCTGAAATAATGACAGTAACGTGAGTGATTTCTCCCATATTCAGGTTCATGCTTCCCTTCCTTCTCACATTTTCCTCCACACACTGTTAAACATACACACACACACATTTTGGTCATGTGTATCAGAGAAGGGTGTAAAGAATGGTCTTCAGACCTTCTGACGAGCCCCACTTCTCAGAAGGCATGTGTCTGTGTGTGTGTGTGTATGTCTAAGACCAATAATAATTATTCTGTCCTCCTATTCATTAATGTTGCTGTAACTCATTGCTCAGTGTGGAAGATGGTTATATATTGTCATGACTAACTGGGATATATAACTGAAATTTTTAAACCCAATATCATAGAAACAGTAACATAGCCAAACTACATGGTTTATTTAATCCAGTGTCCTACCTCTGACTGTATCAAATGCTTCAGGGGAAGGTGTAATAATTTATTCTGGAATCTTCATTAGCTTCAGCCCTTATTATTTTTGTCTTGTCTAATGAGATATTGTTGAGGTCTCATCATCCTTATGAGAGGCTGATCCTGGGTTTTGAGACGTAAATATTTCTTGAGGTGGGAAATACTAAAATCAAACCACATCATGTTTAAGAACAAAGAAAAACAAATAAAAACAGATTTTTTTTCAGATTTAAATTGGCTACTTTTCAATGTCATTCTCATCTCCTGCTCTTACATGCTAAAACAGTATAAACAGGAGTGATCCCAATTTTTTCTTCTGTATGTCAGTGATTATATACTCTATATAGAAATTTACATAGCTTTTGTTTGTTTGTTAAGCCAAACAATAATTCACATTCTTATAAGGTTCATATTCTTCGCCTGTCTCTGAATCTCTTCTGGTTTTGCTACACTGTCCTTTTACTCAGGTGATTAAGCTGTAGATGTTATGCCAAGTGAAAATATGTATTGGTATACCCAGCACAGCATCTTTTCCTTATTATATCCTATTCTTCAGTCATCTGAAACTTTCTTAATCCACAGCAACTCTGTAGCCTTTGTAAAACTTAAACCAGTAAGTCTTTTCTTTCTCTCTTCTTTTCCCCATCATACAGTTGAAGTCTGAACTGTTTATCCGGGAAATGCTAGCCAAAAGTTTAGCACAGCTGTTGAAACATACCTTTAGCTCAGAGGAGAGAGTCTGAGTTAGTAATTCAGTTAGTTAATACCCCTTTGCATATCTAAAGTTACAGTTATTTTTCAAGGCCATTTTCTCCTTCCTTTTGAATTTCCATTATTTTGTCCTGTTATTCATAGATGCCTGTTCATCACACAGTATAAAGGAATTATAAAATTGGCTCTTGTAAATGGGAAATCCACAAGGATTTTCCACAAGAAAAAATACACAATAACTTCATTTCTTTCTTGGCAACATTAATGCATTACGCTGCCCAAAACTTAAAGATAGTTCAGCCTCACTGATTATAAAGACTGTAATACATTTTGCAAATCCTTAAATTTCCCCAGAAAATTTGTGGTCAGAAAGCAGGGGAAGTATTTCAAAGAGAAATGGGCTAAGAGGAAAAAAATATCTTTTGTAAGTGGCTGATAGAAGCACAAGCTCTTCGTTTTTTTTGTTGAAAAAATTAAAACATTTTATAGAAATGGTTTTAAATTAAACTTCATGCATTGTCCTCAGTTAATGATAGAAGTGGCCATATGTCAGATACCCAAAATTATTGTAACAGTGGGTTGTTTTGGGTCCAGGCAGAAATGTTGCTACCTTGCTAGCATTGTACTTCACAGTTGGTCTGGTCTGCTGTGAGGCTGAATTTGCTTTTGTCTCTTACTCGCACTGTTTGAGGGCGCTAAACCATATTACTTGAGGTGCTTCAGTATGACATACATATTAAGCAATAGCTCACAAAATAGGTGCCTGAAAGTATTCTGGAAGGCTACTGTATATAACAAAGATGCCAATACTGTGTCTCAACATTAGTGTGGGAAACTTCCAGTACTTTTACATTTTGAGCAAGGTAAGAAGCTATTCTGGGCTATCATTCTACATTGTTTTGTGCTTAGCATCATTTATTAAGTACTGTATAAAATGAATGTAAAACATTTTGTACAGATGAAAACGATAGCATTTTGCTCTTGTTTGTGTGGACAATGACATAAATTTAAGGCAGCAGGAAAACATGCCCTATTAAAAACAAAGAAATATATTATGAAATATATTGCTGAACAAGTGTCTGAACACTTTGAAAAACAAAATGCAATCATTTTTATGAAGGTGATCTTGGTGGGGAAACCCACAAAGCTTCTCAAAAAGGTATCAGTGCTATGCGTTCAGGTGTGTGTGGGGAGGGAGGTGATATTTCTGTATGTGTGAAAGAGGCTTTTCTGTGATGTGGAGTGTAGGTTTAAGAGTTTTTAAGACTTCATTCAGTACTATAACCAAAGTAATAAGAGGTATCAGGTAGGGAATATTGGCCAGTTTTGTTCAACTCTACACCATATGTGTGCCAGATCCATATTCAGTGGTCTTCGGGCCCAGTTTGGAGGCTTCAGAGAAGAGATATTGGGGTGAGACAATGAAGGCTTGTGTGCTTATGAAGATCGCTAACAAAAGAGTAATTAACTCAGTTGGCGTTCAGATGCCCTCACACTGGCATTCCTCTGTGCACCTTAGTGTTTCTCTATTTGAAAGAGGGGTCTCTTTGGGTTCATTAATAAGATCGCCGGGGTGTAGATGCCTGTGTGTACTGAGTATGTGTGTGTCATTGTTTAAATGTCAAAAATACACTTTGTAGGAGAGCCAGCAAAATTTTGTTACAATATGGTGCTCCATGAAATGTGCTTTCTAGATTTGTTTTTCTTGTATTATAATAAACAATAAAGGAAAATATATGTCTTCTGTGTCTTGTTATTAATACACAGTGGAATCTTGACATTAGACCAAGGAAACTTAAAACTCTATTTAGTACGATAGCCTACGCCACCCTGCCTAGATCTTAAGCAATGTGAGCAAACCGCTTTATAAACGGTGGGACCAGTTTAATATCCGACTACTACTCAACTTTTAAGAAAGAACAGGGGGAGAGAAACTGAGAGCTACAAGGACAGTAGTTGAGTCTGCACAGAATTGTACTGTTCAAAACAATTAAGTGCTTGAAGAAAGCATGCCGAGCCGTATGTAGCACGTGAAACCTGGACGAATTGGTTGTGAATGCATCAGTTATACATGCAAACACACAAAAAGCAGAAGGAGAAAAATAAAATTAAAAGCACAACTGAATAACTGTTACGGGGGAAAAAAAATTCAAATGGAAGAATGTCTGACAACTTCCCAAGCAAACTCATTTTGTGATTTAGTTGTATTTTAGAAATTTACTCCTCTTTGACATCTTTTGTTTCTATAAGTTTTATAGGACCCTACATCTGAAAACTGCTTGTGAATATAGGCAAGAAAGAACAAAACAAATCACCAAAAGGAAAGTCATAGGAAAGTTTACATCTAGGTGTCCCAAGTAGAAATGTTCATTACCATATGCTGGATAGGCGTATGCTGGATAACCACCAAAAGTACTGAAAGGAAGCTTTTGAGTTGTGTGAATATTCCTGTAATCTGGCCGTTAGTGGTTATGACCTTTATATCAATTGTTGCTATAAGGAGCTACTCAAAATTCTGGAAGAAATAAAAACACCTTTCAGCACTTGCTTATTTCACAGCTGTATAAATCAGGCGAAAGCAGATGTGATGAAATAACAGTTTTATTAGAAAATAGGATCACTAATAAATAACTTGTTACCAAAAATTAGACTCTGACTACCCCCAAATATTTGTAAGAGTATTTTTTTCTGGAATGGATGGTGTCCATGGTAGAAGGAAAAATATACGTTAGAGAATGGATTATTTATAGAGCAGTAGCTCAAGAGGATTGACTACCACTCAAGATCTTACTTTCTGACAAAGAGGAGAATTCCTGAGGCATAAAAAACCTTTCCCAAATATAAACTTCAAACAAAGACTCTAAGTGTTAGTTAAAGACTTTGATCACAGACAGAGCAAAGTGACTAGCACTTCCATGGTTTGATGCATCACTTGACTCACTGTATATACCTATGTGCTTCTAGTGTTCCTGTTAATGAATCCACTGGTTTAAATGTGTCTTATAGAGCTAAGGTGACGTGGAAACACATTGAGTGAACATTCTATTCAAGTCCTTAAGGCCTTAAAGATTTGTGAGCCTCACTATCTCACTTGACTAGAGAAGGAACACCTGTTTTAGGTCATATATGAGAAACATATGAATACCTCAAGTGTTCTAGTTCTCTCTAAGATAGTGCCTGTTATATGAAAGTAAAGAAGTAGCAAGCAGGAAAAAAATACTCTTTGTAAATCAGTATTTCCCATATTTCCATACGTATATTTGTGTTATCCATACAAAAGCTACTGTGACTTTGTTGGTTAGTTGGGCAGGTAATAGGAAGGGAATTTTTCTCCAGAGCCTTATCTTCCTTAGGAATTAATCAGCCTTTGATGTCCTTTAACCCTCTTCTTTTTCCCTTATATCCTTCCTGCACCTGATTTTCGTTCTCTTGCTCTTTCCAACCTGTAATACCCTTGGTGATGATTCCCCCAACTCAGCCTTTGTTTTTGTGGAGGTTGTTTAAGGCTACAGATTAGCTGAGGACTTAATTTCAAGTATGAGTACTTCTAAAGGGATGTCAGTTGTAAGAACAAGTGAGAGATGGGAGAATATAGTGTTTTGTTCTGTTTATCTGTGTCGTCTCAGTGCAGATCATCTGCATGCAGGTTTGTTCTCAAACATAATTTTCCACGTGCCAGCCTGCAAAGCTAAACACTGGCTTTATGGGCAGCACGAGCAAGTGTTTAGCTTCCTGCAGGCTGGAAGGGAGCAAAAATACAGATTTTAATCTCGGCCCTAGCTACCAGAGTTCGTATCTCTCCATGTCTGTCAGCACTTTGTAAAAACTCATAAAGCCAACACTCCAGCCTCACACAGGGTGAAGGTCTGAGCACTGGGAGTGTCATACGCTAGACCTGGCCAGATGTCTTATGAGACAAATCTTTCTGAGGTTTTCTCATATACTCACAGGAAATTAGACCAATCCTTCCAAACCAGAAATTGGTGGACTATGCTTGTAAATGAAAAGCACTTGCTTCATGAGAAAAGCAAGTCCTGTAGCCAATGCTGCTATGGAAGGAGTAGCAGATTTTTACTAGTTACAGAAGTTCTCTCTAGGTGATCCTTGCAGATCTTTACAGATGGACTGAATGGTGCTGCGGGGGGCTCAGGATTTCACAGTGCTAAAACTGTTCACAGCATTTCACCTAAACACCGAACACGCTTAATAGAAAATAGCACAACTTTGCCACTTGGGCTTCCAGGGCATCTCAAAGTACTTGAAAACCAGAAGTACATCTCTACTATAGACTAACTTGACAACAGCTAGGCTGGATGCCATGACACTAAGTGCATATAAACATCCTAGCTGTTCTCCCTGTATATTTCTCTCGCCTGTCACCAACACCTGTGTACCTCAGTACAATGTTGCTTCTCTGTTGACCAATACCATGGCAAACTGTCCAGCATCACACCTAGTTCCTCTGGAGCAGATTGCAATGACCTCTTAATTTATACTGTGTGACACTGATGCTGAGCTGATTTGAAGTTCAAGTCATCCTGTTTATTATTGGGACGGATATTTCTGAGACAGTAGATCAAGAAGTTTCCCTTGTTTCATTGTTTTCAGCAGTGGAAGTATCACAGTAAGGGAGTCTGGGAGAGAAAGTTCAACAGACCTTTTCTGTTCCAATGGTACTTAGTATGCAATGTTAACTGCAAGAGTTTTCTTACTATATGTGTAGGTACATATGAAAATTTCCATAAGGCTTCCATTTATATTTACTTAGATCATCAAACAATGGGACTTTCAATATCTGAAGCTGAATTTTACAGGACACAAGTATTTTTTTCAGGTTTCAGAAACTGTGTAACTGTGTCAAAGTCAGGAGATACTCCTTGCAGTTTATGACATCTGATTGGATTTGTTTCTGTGAGTTGCAGAGGGAACCAGAAAAACAGTCATTGTAAGCCCTGTATCATGATCCATGTCAATGTGAGGCAAAAGCAAGATTTCCAGTGCACAAAATATTCCTTCATGACTCCTAAAGCCTTCCTCTCCTAAAGCCTTCCTCTCTTTGCCCGTGTTCTGGAAGCAGATCATCACTCCTTGAGAAGAGGCATGCTGGAGTGGCCCAGTGGTGCTAGGAGATCTTTTTCCTTTAAAGGACAGAATTTCCCCTGAACTGACCACTTCAGAGCAACAACAGGAAAGAAGAAAAAAAAAAGGCATCATGAGAACTAGGTAAGTTTCCATTCCCAAACCAACTGCGGAGGAGGAAGATTTTCCTGTTGCATTTATGCTGTTTTAATCAATTTCATGTTTTCTTCCGCTACAGAAGTGAATGGGCTGCTTCAGTGATTTAAACATTTACAGTGCCAGAGCAGCCTATGCTAGCTGAATCTTGAGGCTTTCTCCCTGCCTTTGTTTGAGGCCAGGTAAATAGATACAAGAAGTCATTACTGAGATCATTGCAGTCTGGATCATTACCCAGAATACCATCTGCCAGTATTTTGTCAGGGTTCTTTCTATTAAAAAGCCATTAGATTACATCTGATGTTCTTTTATGGACAGCAGATAAATCAGTTCACTTGACAGATAAATAGGAACCCAACTAACTATTTTTTAATTGTGTCTACTGCCATATGTTTTCACTTGTGATATGTTTAATCATTGATAATACTTTAATTAAATGTATCCTAAATCTGTTTGTCTTGTCAATAGAAGAAAAAAACAGATGGCATCATTGGATAGCGCCTTGACTTTACTGTAGGCTTATTTTTTCATTGACATGCAATAAAAAATTCAATTTAAACACATATACATGTTAAAATCTAGCATGCATGCAGGTTTACTTCTGATTAGAGTAACATTTAGAGAACAAGAACTGTTGTGTAAAGTTAGTGATACATGAATTTGGAAGTGAAATTAAAAAGTAATAGTATCTTTATTAATGAAAAGGACTTTCAGATACTGTTTGAAAGGTTTTTTTTTGTGTGCATTTGTTGGAATAACTATTTTGAATACAGTGGGCAAGTAAAATATAGGATATTCCTGTTTAACTGTGTATGTATGCTTAGAGTGCATAATTTTCAGTTTTAACAGAATAAAAGACAACAATGCTAAGTTTCAAACTTAAAGACTGCTTTATATTACCCTTTTTTTAATTTTCATATCTTAGTGTGTCAAAAAATGCTGTGGAGTGTCCTGAGGATAACTCTACTGGAAAATTAATCACAGTTCATACAAGATCATACTACTCAGTTTGCTTTCTTGGTCCTGGCAGCCTGAACCAGAGATGCTCATGAGTCACCACAGAATGTTACAATCAGTGTCTCCTTCAGGGCAGTGTGTAAATTTACAAATAAGTCCATCATGTGATTAACATTTCTTAAGGATTTATGACCTTAAAAAAATTAAATGTGGTTAACCTAAATACAACTGATATAATAGAGCTTCACAGTTCATACTTTCCATTATTCATCACTCTCTTTTGAAATATAATATTCTGTGATATTTACTTTTTTTTTTAGAAACATTCCAGGCATGAACTCATCCCAAAGTTGTTGGGTTTTTTGTTATTGCTTTTTTTTTTTTTGGTGGAAAATTTCAAGACATTTTACATTGCTATTTCAGAATGTGGTAAATAGAAATACATCCACACAGAGACATGCATATTTTTCCCATGGAAAGAAAAAGACATGATCACACTTAAACAAAAGGAGATGACCATACCAAGCATGACTGATGTTTTTCACCTGATATGTTGCACATAAAAACTGTTAAGTAGGAATCTTCAGGAAAAATAATATTCATGTAAGCTGTTGAAAACTTGCAGATGAGCATTTTTCTGAGGAAGACAACCACATAACACAAACTGTGATAGTACTTGCCACAGGCTAGGACTTTATCAGTTTTCTAATCATAAAGATGAAGGCCTGGATGAACATGGAGGATGACTTCTTTAGAGCAAGTTTTCCAAAAGAAGCCAGGGCATGTTAAAGGAATACTACTGGAAAATACATGCCATCCTGTGTGTCTCTATTTTCAGAAGATTTTTCTTTCCATGGGTAAAATCAGCCTCTTGGCCAGCCAAACTCTCATTATGACTAGCCAGCTATTTCTGTAGAGCCTTGCTGAAAGTAACTTTTTTTTTTCTTTATTTTGTGGTCTCCCTGCATCTCTAAATAGGCAAATGTAATTGCACAGCTCTGAAAAAGCACCTTCTTTCATGAGCCCTTCAAGACACATATACTTCCTTTCCCATCCACCTTATTCTGCATGGCCACCTCGCAGGTAATCTGTTCAGTGCAAAAGCCTGTGCATGTGTTTCTGGGGACATGCCAACCCACCCAGTTTACACGGGGTCTGCATACTCTGAAGAGCATGTTCTGGCTGTGCCTGCAGTTGTGCTTGTCGGGGCACGTGCAGAAAGTAGACAGATCTGGGCCACAGTGCAGGTATGGTCTTTTCTGTCCAGAATGACACCTGTAAATATTTGTTGCAGAAATATGTGAATAACTTGCTTAATTCTTTTCTTCTTCCATGTAAGTGTCAAGATGTCATGTCCTAGCTGTTCCTCTGCTGCCACTGGCGTTACCAAAATAAGAGTTAATAAGGCATAGCATACATACAGATCAAAGATTCAGTGACACCAATGAATAAATATATTTCTTAGTCCACATAAAATCTTCTCCATCGTCCAATAGATTGGTTGGGAAGAAAGACAGGTCTCAAATACTAGGAGCTTCCAGGGCTGTTGAACAAAGGGACAGATGAGCTCCCAGGAACACCCCACCCCCCATTCCTGCACACATACATGAGGACATGAGCTGCTCAACTCATCTGTTTTCATCTGTCGATATTTCTTACGCATTAAAAAATTACAACTCATGTAACTTTAGAAAATAATGTCAGAGAAATGGAAATGTTGCCAGAATATGAAGGAATAAGCAAAAGAAAAAGAAAATTCCAGAACTGAAGGTCTCCTTCAAGGAATTGAGAAGGATTCAAGGTGGGAATCCATGAGCACTGTCTGCAGTGGTGTATAGTAACCCTATGGCCTAACAAGGTTGTTGCCCAAAGTGGACATACTTTGAGAAGTGTGTTTTTACACTCTACACACTCAAAGTATAATAGTCAAGGAGGACGTTGGATGTTGACATATTAATCAAGAAAAATTTCAGGTAATTATGACAGAATGTTAAGAGAGGTAGGCTGTAAAAGATAAAGTTTTCAGAAGAAATTCATCTGACATTCCCTTCTCACAAGGATAATGATATCTCAAAAGAAAATCTGAAGTTTAAGCAATAATACTTAAGCAATAATATTTTAGTGATTAATCAACAATACTTGCAAGCCTGATTTGTAAGATGGCATTAAACTGTTGAATTTCAGTGTGATACAAACAACTTCTATTGTTTTTATTAAGGTTTCCTGCAAAAAAGCTTGGCTGAACCTTTAAACAACCTTTAAACAAATTTTACATTTAATTTAAAGGCTTGAAGTCATGTGAAAATACCTGGAACTCAGGCACTAGGTGAATCAGATTTAAGTTAAGCACCTGGAAACAGTTTGACCCCAGAGCTAGCATTCTCACCACTAAGACCACCTTGCCTGTATAGCCTGAACTATGAGAGACCCAGAATTAAATGCTGTTTGGCAAATGATTTTCTCACTGCTATAATGCTAGCATAGTTTCTGCAGACGCCAAGTAGACCCAATAATATTTTCCATATAATGAAATTGTGTGATTGACCTTAATGGTTCTCAGGTAAAAAGGGCTTGCTGTGATATAAAATTATGATTATTGACTAAAACCAAAAGTTTCTCAAGCAAGGAGCAACAACTCCTTGATTTCCTCATTCCTAAGGTTGTAAACAAAGTATCTGGTAATCCAGCCTCAAGGCAAATTAGCAGTATAACCGAAGATGCACTGAAGGCCCACTTATACATGCTTAATCATGCAAACTGACAAAATTCCAGTTTTTTTTTTTTTAACTGGGAAGTTGTTATGAAAACTTAAGCACAGGACTAATATTCAGAAAAAAGGTAAGAAAAAAGAAGAAAATTGCAGCACTCATCACAAGGTCAGAGATTCTCTTGCCTTGTTCTTGCCTACAGCCCCTTGCAGTTTGTGTTGATCTGCAGTTTAGGAGGCGGGGTGAGCATCAGAGAAGATCAAAGAAGAGAGACAGCCTTGGAATCAACAGTGAAACAGTAGAATATCTACCAAATTAGCCTTTTCTTCACCTCAAATAATTCGATGTCTTATTCCTGCAGATTTATTTACGAGTCTTTGGAGTGTTTCCTTTAAAAAGAAATCATTGCCTTTAATTAACCTCTCGGATAGCTCTCCAAGCTTTCTTCAAAAGATCAGAGCTTTGCATGCACACACACACACAAAACAATATCTGAACTTGTCCTAAGTAGGATAACAATTACAAGACATATTAGACCTCATATGCCTTTAGATTCTCTCTCATATGGAAGAGCAGGTTTGGGAAAACAGCTAAAGAATGGTTTTGACTGTTCCCATAATGCATTAAAGGGATTTTGTTCAACTGTTTCTGAATCATTGATTGGTATCAGTGAGGGGACAGGAACACTCAGCTGATCACTGTTTCATTTTTGTTCATGGTGTCCCAACACTTCTGCAGTCACAGGTCCAACCCTTCTAGATGTCCTGTTGCAAAATGGCACAGGATTGTCCCCTGCAGCGCATTATCTAAGGCTTTCTCCATTCCAATTTTAAGAGGCAAGACACTAACTACTTTCCATTATAATTTAGAAGTTCAGTTATCTTCATATGAAGGTTTGGTTTTGTCTTTTTTTTTTATTTCTTACTGGCAGGATAAAGCTTTGTTTCCCTTTTCTGAATTTTCTGAGACATCTGATCTTCTTTGTTATTAACTGAAAATCATGCAAACAAACCACATGCATTTATCCAGGCTGTCATCCAACCCAATTCTGCCAAGTTTCCTGTTTCTCAGCCCTTTGCTTTAAACCTTAGACCACACTGCCTAGTCCAAAATCTATTTAAAAAACCACTTATATAAAAATAAGGTTTAGAGTAGTCGTAGGATTTTGAAAATCCCAGGTATGAAAATTGATAGCCAACTTTCTGTCTTGGTCTTTTATAAATCCAGGAGCCATTTGCAAATATAATCCAGGTTTTGCTCATCCAATTTTTGCTTGGGATACATACAAGCATGTGCTTTGTGCTAGCCTATACTCTGTTTAAAGTAAGAAAAAACAAGATGTGTTAAAGTTGCCACTGTAGGTTTTTGGAGGAAACTGGTAATTCGGACAGAATATTGTATAGTAAATACTCAATGAATACCTTGTTATGCTCTGGAAGTTACTTGTAGGGCATTGGTTGATACTGGTAACATTTACAATAAGAATTCAGTTTTTCTGCCTTATTTCCATAAAAGGTGAGAGTCTTGCCTTTCCACCACCACTTTAATATTACTCAGGGATGCAGGCAAAACATATCTGCCCCTTTGGATGGCTTTGTTATTTAAAAATAAATCTGTATTTCTTGCAACACTAGATACTTTCTGTTTCACTACTAATTCTTCCAGGTCTGCCATTATTCCTAGACAATTCATTATGCATTTATATCATTAGAGATCTCTACCTTTCATGCAACAGGCACATGTAGGCCTTGTTGTTTAAGCAGCATTCAGATCTGTGGGCATTTTTCTAGGAGGGGTTTGGTGTTTTTTTTTTTCCAAAAACTGGGCAGCTGCAAGATGTCATATGCTCAGTGGCCCAACAGTTAAAGCAGTGCTCTCCGAATTGGTATTGCACTAGACATCCTCTAAAACAAGTCTGGAGGCTGCTGCCAGGCAGGCCTCGATGACCCTGCGCACCACTGAATTTCTGTTAAGCTTGCACAAGAGTAGTGGTATTTCCCCACTCTCTTTCAAAATATGAATTTGCGCAAGTCCCTTTTCCTTCCTTACATTCAACCAGCTCTCCCTGGGCGGGGGATTCAGACCTGCTTATTACAAGTTCAGTCCTGGCGCTCTGGGCTTTCACGTGAAGCTCGGGCACGGGCCAGCTCTCGCTGCATTTCTGCAGCAGGTGGTTAGAGGACAACTGCTGATAAGCTGATTCTCCGTGCTGGTTTGATGATGCTGTGCTGAGTGTTGCCTGGGTGTCACGTTCGCTGCTGAGCTATCTGTGGAGGAAAGGTCAAAGCAAGTGGAATTGGCATAACCCTGACCCAAACCTGGGTAAATAGTGCATCTAAAAGTGTTGCCAACCTAGAGAAGACATACCAAGTATATAGTCCACAGCATAAAAACAAACAGTACTACCAGGACCTGTGATCACATATACTGATGGAAGTGCTGCTGTTTGTTTGTGCGCCCTCTATTTGTAAGGACTACAGATTTTGTTATTTTTAACTGACTCTTGTGAAACTGACTGACAATGCTTCTTTTTTTTTTTTTTAATTCTGGGCACAATGTATTCAAATGTTACATTCATTTACTTCTTACCCTCAAACACACTTGCACACCCATACATCAAAAGATGTCTCATGCCCTTCATATATTAAGGGGCTGATTTTCTAAAGAGTTCTGCTCCCATACAGGTAACTTCATAAATTACCAGATTCCCAGAAGAGCCTGACCTGCCGATTTTGTGAGCTGGAAGTTAGTGGGAGTGAGATTCTGCCATTAGAGTTTTGGGGGCTTTCCGAATACGCAAAATCTGAGAGCTTGGCTTATTGCTCCATCAGAGACACTAAGCCACAATCAAAAACATTTGAAAATCATATAAGAACAACCTGGGATTCAGGTGACAGCCATTAGAGAAAACTCTTTAGACTTATTCTTGTCTTCCTTAACACAGGCTAATGCTGCTTGCTTGTCTTTGAACGGCAGCCCTGGACCTGTTCCTTTTTTGGCTTATGCACTGCCAGGCCTGTCTTGAGTTTCTCCTAATCTGCAGCCCAGAATGTGTGGAAATTTCATCAGACATGTTAAATCCTTGCCTTCCCGTGGGGTTGTTATTCAGTGAATGCCCCTGCCTTTGAGCTCTCCCCACGACAATTGAATGCCTTGTTCAGGGCAGAAAAGTTTTAGTTGGTTTTTTTTTTTTTTTTTCCCGAAGGGATAACGTGAAACTTACACATAGCCAACAAAAAGTCCTTGCTTGTATTAACCAGAACCTGATCTGGCTGTCTTCTACTGGTTTTAGTAAGTAAAAAGACAGGTGTATGCATTATTTTAAACAAATGAGACATCCCCAGGTACTAATGCTATAGGGTTATTTCTGTTAGACTGGGCAGAGCTGTGCAGTTCACCATGGAGGGACACATGCTTCCTGTTGCTAGCCAGCTTTGTATTTAAGCAGAAAAAAGACCTGATCATTGAATAGTGCTGGTGGCTGGGCCAGGTATGTTTTTTTGAGGCAGAAGAAAAGTTTTGAAAGAATGTGGATTTGTACAGCAAAACGTCAACAATGACATTAGCAAAGTTGAAAATGGAAGACATTAAGACATCTTTGTAAATCAAAACTCTAAAACTCTACAAACCTACCCTAGTCTGTTTGGCATTCTGCAAGGACAGAAATAACATGCTCGGTTCATCTAGTGCTCAGTTTTTCTCTTGTTTAATAACAACCTTGTTTGAGAGGAAACTTTACTGCCTTCCTTAATTTACCAAGTAATTGCTAATTGCTAAATTAAACCTGAGGCAGGTGTAAGTTTACACTGCCCCTGACACAGCAGGCACAAAAGGACTCTGATTCCTGTGCTAGTGCTTCCCATACAGCATAGCTGAGAGTTTAGCTGTGGTGTTGCCTCTGCAGAGGCATACAAGAAGTGCTTTTATTTTTTAGTATCTTCTTACATAAAGGTTCTGGACAGAGTGCAAGGTATGTGCTCTTAGCAAAAGCTTGGGCTCTCCTTTAGGGGGAAGTGAATATCTTTTAGGCTTATGGTTTTTCCAAAATCTGAAAAAGCACATTGCTTATATCAGATCAATTCCAGATATGCCAATGTGCTGGCTGGGACCAAGAAATTTAAAGAGGGTAGGAGCTTTTACCTTTCTGCATATGCATGTCTCCTAGCATATTTCTACTGCATTCTGTAGCAGAAGTTTTTTTCAGCCTCTGGCTCAAGTGTGTTGGTACTTTCAGTGTTGATGATCCCTTCTGCACTGTAAAGGGAACTAAAATAACAGTCTTTAAAAGAACATTTGGCATTCAAGCCTGAAGACACTCAAATGCCCCACAACAAAGATGATAGTCACTTATCATCCTTATGCTCCAGACTGACTGCCCTCAAAATTCTTCAGCTTAAAGCTGTGATGGTCAGGGCCTGGGGTGTATCACAGACTTCTTGGCTTTGTCCTCAGGGTTATTGCAACAGTTGTGCTGTGCAGGGACAATGAGATGGTGGGAAAGGGGTCTCTGATCTGGGGTATGACTTCTTTGCAACTGGTACTTAAGTTTGGAAATCATGAGGAGACACAGTAATGTGGCTACAGTTAAATGACTGCTTTACCCCTTACATAATGAGTTGTAAGTGAGATACTCTGAGAGTTTCTCTGGTTGTTGACTTTGGAGAGTTCCTGAAAGGTCTTCAAAAATCTGGGTGACTTTTGCTCTGCATTAGCTAATATTCCCCATATGTGCACAGAATCTATCACTGGGGACTTTGTCAAGGTTAAACAATTAATTAGTTGTAGTGATTGATTACATCTCACCTCTTAATTCTTGAGCAATTAGAGAATTGTACTGCTTTGGAAAATAATTCCCATACCTTTCCTTTATTCTGCCACACTGTTTTCCCACATATCTCCTTGAAAGCTCAAGGGTGGACATGCTGTTTTCCAGCCTGGAGTCAAGACTGCAAAGAGCCAGCTGTGTATTTGATTTCTGTAGTTGCTCTCAGGCAGTTAGTGGTTGTTTAGCCTGGAGAGCCAAATAGCTCTGGGGCAAAGTAATCGGTCTCCATGCATGGTTTACAACTAATTGTAGTACAGAAGAAGCCTGGAGCACTGGATGTCTCTTTCCAATACTGTGATACTCAAACAAGTAGGATATGTTTGAGACATGCCAGCGTCTTAACCTCAAGAGTCTATGTGATAAATATGCTATAGCAGGTTAGAACATGCAAAGAAATCTCCCACCTTGCTCTTATGGCATAGTGTTTTCATACTTGCAGAGCAGCAAATTTTTATAGTATCACACATCTGTAACAGAGAAGGGAAATTTTTTTTCTCTCTGTCCTCCAAAAGAAGTAAAAGAAGTCAGAGGGTAAAAACATTTTCAGATTTGTGTGTTCAAACAGAGGCTCCTGCCTTTTCTTTAGCTGGCTTAACTCCATGATCTGATTTTTGGAGATTCTTGGCATTGGTTTATCAATGTATGTTTTCATGAGGAAAAAAGCAGGAAATGCACAGCTGAGATTGTTCGTTACAGTTGTTCCACCTAATTTGGGAAGACCTAGGCTGAGGGTTTCACAATTTCTCAAGTCCAGCTCTGTGAGAGGACCCACCTTTGAGAGATGTGTTGGGTTTGTCATGTTTGGTTTGATTTGTGAGAGAAGATTGTAAATCTGGCTTAGTTTAGGAATGCTGAAATAGAAAAATCTAACAGTCTGAAAAACTGTTAGAGAGGGGGCAGGGGAAAGGAAATATTTAGGATGGCAGGCAGGATAAATATAAGCAAAGGAAAATTGAGATGGAACATCTTAAGAAAAATCCTGGAACTAAAATGTGTTCAGCCAAGTTGCAAGTATAGTTGCATAATCCTAGCTCTTTAGGACACTTGACATTGGACTAGAAATACACCAGAAATGTAACTATGTATCTATAGGGTCTATCTGTAAAATCTATCTGAAGAGTCTACCTACACCTTCTGTGTTTGTCCTCTCTTTCTCCATTGCTTTTTAAAGCACTTCTCACTGCAATAGCAGAAATGGTTGGGGGGAAACCTGTGGAGGCAGGCAAGTGGTCCGCATGCCCTATGTATCTGTTCTGAACACGAGCTCAGGAGGCCAGTCCTCTTTCTTTAGCAGATCACTGTAAGCACATTCCCATGTAAACAGGTAGGATTTCCTGGGAACAAATCCTTATAAAACTGTTCTTTCACCCCTTCTGCTAAAACAATGTTTCCACATAACCTTACAGCTATCTGAACCTAAACTAGATTTTTTTAGATCACCAAACCTGGCTGAAACCAACATCAGTCCTCTCTGTCTGCCTTGCAGGAAACACTCTTAGGTCCTTATATTACAAAGCTAAACATCCCACGTGGTTTTCCTATGTGTCTAACAAACCAGATGTATCTTTTATAGTAGGGGTGGTGGCTTTTCTGTGTTGTGTCTAGTGTGGGCAATAGAACCTAAGTCCTCTCCAACACCAGTGTGCTGCCTAATTTTTTTATTATTATTTCAGATGTCCTCAAATAGTGGCTTTAAACATAGGGCAGAAGGTAAATTTGGGTCCTTTCCAGCTTTGGAATTCCAGCAGATTTGCTAGGCTTGAGTAACCTTTTTTTTTTATTTAAAGTTATTAAAGCTGGCAGGCGTGATTCAGCCATTACCAGGATTTCATATAATACTTCTATTCCCTTACACCCTGCCAGTTGCTAACAGCACATGGAGCAAATCCTAGGTGGCCGAGCTTCTGGAAGCTGCAAGCTGAATTACTTGAAAAGGACTTGAGACACATTGCCCAAATGTAAGGCTTTTTTTAGATGGTAAGTCATCCTACAGTTTAAAACTAGAAATGGATCCAGACAAACATCCCTGAACTTGAGAGGAAATATGGATACAAAGTTTGAAACTAATATTTTTCTCTACTGGAAAAGAACCCCCTAATTTTCTATTTATCCCATTCCTCCTTTCCCTAACAAAGCAGTATTTTTCTGATCATGTGAATTTTGTTTACTGACTACCAAGTAATTACATGGTGAGTAACTGGATGGCTTCGCAGGACTGGAAATGGAATACTGGCTGCTTAACCTGTAGGTGAGTATTTCAGCTCTGTGCTACCCCAGCAGTGAGTGCAGATGAGTGTCAAATGTCTGCTGCATTCCATGTGGTGGGGTTCAGCCTGGTGGAGTCAGGTGTGTGCGTTGCAAGTAACCACTAGCTCTGTTGGCAGCTGTGGGAAAGGAGCAAGGACAAACTGGGTCTTGGGAAGAATGTCCCTCTAACTTTGATCACTGTCTGCATGGACTGTATCTATTGCTATCTGCAGAACATAGAAGAACTTGCAGTAATCCAGATCTCAATTTGTTCATGCCGAGTACCTGCCGAGCTCCATTATCTTTCACTGACACTAGATGAAAATTAAATATTTGATTTAGCTGCAGGATTTTAAGTAACTGCCTAAATCACTGCTGGAAAAGTAAATATGATTTTAAAAGAAAAGCTTGTAGTACAGAAACTGCCAGAAGGAATCAGTACACAGCACTACTTTCGTTGAGAGGGGAACAATTCCTGCCATTTCACAGCAATGGATCTTTTCTTTCTGACCCAGCAGCAGTTGATTAGCTACCCTGAGCTGTTGTAATCTGCACCAGGTCCCACTAATATGACTGTTTTTTTGCTTAAGAAGAAATGATGAAAAGATGCAGCCCAGCTGTTACAATATAGGAACTTATAACATGAGCAAAGCTAGTGAAAAGAAGCCCAGCACAGAGAGATTTTATTTGTATGGATAAAGGTTTTTCTCTCTTTTTTTTTTTTTTTTTTTAAATCCCATGGAACATTTTCCTCCTATAGCTTTTGTAAATCTTCTTCCCCTTGTTGCTGGGAGATTTAAAACAAACAGCCAAACAACCAAGAGTATTTAATGAACTCTGAATTGCCTTGCTATTAACTGAGAGAATTTCTAGGTTTCCCACTTCCCCAATTGGCCTAAAATCACAAAAATAACCTCATCTTGTTATAATCCTATTTCACAACTCTTTTTTCACTGCTCAATTCCACCCTAGACTGGATTTTCTTTCTTCTTAGCTCTCATTTTTCCCCTACCACACATGTATCCACTCTTCCAATCTCACAAACAAGCTTGCTCACACACCCCCACACATCCACACTCCCATACATCAGGAGTGGTTTACAGCTCAATTTGAAAGATGTTTCTTCACAAAAAAAAAAAAGTTTTCACTGTTTCTGATGTGGAGGACAACTAAAAAAACAAAGGAAACTAGAGTGGGCAGTAAACCACTTGTGGTCTGCAAGCTCAGTTGTGGGAAATGTGGTGTTAATTTTTCTTATTTTAAAATCCACTAATGTCTCTCACAGAACTTGAAAGAACATTTTGTTTACTTAAAAAATAAAAAAAAAATCTGATGAATTCATTATATGGGATTTATTTGGGTTTTTTTCTTTTTCTTAACTAGGGAAGTTTGTAGGAAAACAGGATATTTGTCCCTGAAGAGGCTGTCTGCTACTTATTTCCCACATAAACTTCCTGCTGTTGCTACTTCAAAAACTACTGTCTAATCTGCTTGCGTCCCAGGCCTTTAACTCTATCACTGTGCACCTGGTCCCCAAAGCATCGGCTTTCAAATGAGTTTGCCCTCTCATAGCACCCCTGCCCCTAATTCCTTTATCATCCACTGACTGGGATGCCTGTCAAGTTGGCCCTCACTCATCTTTCCCTTTAATAACCGTTTTTTTCCCCTCTACCTCTCAAATTTCCCTATTTCCTTTCATGCCATTCTTCATAGTACCTAAACTTGTACTGTCACCATCTTCTGTTGTAGCCTGTGAGAAGGAGCTCCTTCCTTTTCTGGATGCTTCAGCATGGTCTTTCTGCACACAGAAAACACCCACAGGCTTGCAAAACTCCCTGGAAATTTGATTTCCTGTTTTTCTTTGACTTCTCATTCACTCCTTTCATCCTTACATTAGCATGCTTGTTGTGACCTTCTCTTCTTTAGTTTTGTTCTCTATGGAGTGTGTTGTTTTTTTTTTAATGTGATAAAATGCCATTTTCCTCAATCAGGGCAGACTACACAGTCAGCTGTGTATTAAAAGGTCAATGTACAAAAACCTTATAAAAGTATCGATCAGCCTGGAAGCTGGTGATATTTTTGTCATGTCCTGGTGACACAATGATTAAACCGATTAAGCCATAAATGATGAGGACATCCATTTCAGTGAGTTCAGCTCCTGGAATAGCCCTCCAGCCCCCAGTCTCCCAATGTTCTGGATAAATGTGCTTGGAGTTCGTTGTAAAACTTGAGGTCAATGGACTGCCGAGTACTCAAACACAGCAAAATGACCACGTGCAAAGCCAACCCTCCTGCCTGTGCTGCCACAGGTGAACTCATGGCAGGGAAATGTGAGCAGCTGGCAGACCTACAGCATGTGCTACCTTAATTGGTCTGTGATGAAAGTTAGCTGTTCCTTCTCACCCCTCTCCTGCCTGGCAATATGACTGGCTGCTCTGCACTACTTATTATTATCCAGAAAGTCTCAGGTATGATATAATTTAATTTGGAAAAAGTTTCCAGCTAATTCTTGCTAGAAAATATGACAAGGTGACCCACTCAGTGGATGAGGAAAAGGTTGTGGATGTTGTCTACCTAGGCTTTATTAAAGCCTTTGACAGTGTTTCCCACAGCGTTCTCCTGGAGAAACTGGCTGCTCATGGCTTGGATGGGCATATGCTTTACTGGGTAAAAAACTGGCTGGATGGCCGGGCTCAAAGCGTGGTGGTGATTGTAGTTAAATCCAGCTGGTGGTCAGTCACAAGTGGTGTTCCCCAGGGCTCCTTATTGGGGTCAATTCTGTTTAATATCTGTATCAACGACCTGGACGAGGGGATTGAGTGCACTCTCAGTAAGTCTGCAGATGACACCAAGTTGGGCAGGAGTGTTGATCTGCTTGAGGGTAGGAAGGCTCTACAGAGGGATCTGGACAGGCCGGATTGATGGGCTGAGGCCAATGGTATGAGATTCAACAAGGCCAAGTGTCAGGTCCTGCACTTGGGTCACAACAACCCCATGCAGTGCTACAGGCTTGGGGAAGTGTGGCTGGAATGCTGCCTGGTGGAAAAGGACCTGGGGGTTTTGGTCGACAGCCGGCTGAATAGGAGCTGTCAGTGTGCCCACTTGGCCAAGAATGCCAATAGCATTGTGTCTTCTATCAAGAACAGTGTGGCCAGCGAGACTAGGGATGTGATTGTCCCCCTGTACTTGGCACTGATAAGGCAACACCTCGAATACTGTGTTCACTTTTGGGCCCCTCACTTCAAGAAAGATGTTAAGATTCTGGAGTGTGTCCAAAGAAGGGCAATGAATCTGGTGAAGGGTCTAGAGCACAAGTCTTATGAGGAGCGGCTGAGGGAACTGGGGTTGTTCGGCCTGGAGAAAAGGGGGCTGAGGGGAGACCTTGTTGCTCTCTACAGCTGCCTGAAAGGAATCACAGGATCACAGAATAGTCAGGGTTGGAAGGGACCTCTGGAGATCATCCAGTCCAACCCCCCGCCAGAGCAGGGTCACCTACAACAGGTTGCACAGGACAGCGTCCAGGCGGGTTTTGAATGTCTCCAGAGTGGGAGACTCCACAACCTCTCTGGGCAGCCTGTTCCAGTGCTCCACTACCCTCAAAGTAAAGAAGTTCCTCCTCATGTTAAGATGGAACTTCCTATGTTCAAGCTTGTGCCCAT
>VZSZ01003572.1:406118-462723 GCA_013398815.1 Ibidorhyncha struthersii
CCAGGAGGTCAGCCCCCAACCTGTACTGATGCATGGGGTTATTCCTCCCCAGATGCAGTACCCTACATTTACCCTTGTTGAATTTCATTAGGTTCATTAAGTTCCTACCTAGGAGGTTGTAGTTAGGTGGGTGTTGGTCTCTTCTCCCAAGTAACATGTGATAGGATGAGAGGAAACATCCATAAGTTGCACCAGGGGAGGTCTAGATTGGATATTAGGAAAAATTTCTTCACAGGAAGGGTTATCAAACATTGGAACAGGGTGCCCAGAGGAGTGGTTGAGTCACCATCCCTGGAGGTATTTAAAAGATGCGTAGATGTGGTGCTTAGTGACACGGTTTAATAGTGGACTTGGCAGTGCTAGATTAACAGCTGGACTCCATGATCTTAAAACTCTTTTTTGACCTAAATGATTCTATAATCACAGTGCAACAGCTTCAAAGAGTAAGCCTGGATGTGTCCAGCACTAACTACTGGGGCTACACTAATGGCTCTAACAAATGAAACTAAACCTTGAGACCATTTGGAAAGTGGAACAAGTGTGGGTGGTGGTGGTGGTGGCTTGCTTATTAAGCATGTCACACCAGGAGCACCACACACCAGCTTTCTGCGATCTGGGTGATGTGCCAGGAGTCAGGGCCAAAACTTAGTCGTAACTGTTTAAGGCCCTGATTACCTGGGAGATGCTCCTTGTTTGCAGTGTCACATACCCAGAGCTGGTGACGAGGGAGCTGGGGTGGGAATGCGTCAGGACGACGTTTGTGGCAGCACACTTTGTATCGCAGCCTGCGTTGGCTAACTTGCTAGGCAACCTCTGAATGAAGGCTTTCTGAAGTGTTTGGGAGGAGGTGAGCTGATCCCCTTTTGAGCAGGGCTAGAACAGAGCAGCTCTGATCCTGAATCATTATTCTGCCGCTGATTAATTACAATGGGAACAGTTTATTCATTAACTGAACTTGTCTCTCTTCTCTGCTTTAATTTGGGAAAAGCAATTAAGTACTGAGGTTGATGAACCAGAGTGTAACTACACAAACATCTAGCTCCAAAGCCCTGTGGCTTGCTTTATGTAAGGAGGACGTTAACACACCTGTAATGTAAACTTCTTGCAACTCTCCGCCTGGAGCTTGTAGGGATGAGGCTATGGAGAGTGGGCAGTGTGGGTGCAGTGTTGACACCCACGCTCTACAGAAGCTGGGCACTGGGCCGAGACCTGCATGCAGATGTGGCTGTTGCATCAGGCCCTGCATGGATTTAGCAGTTGCTATGCATCTTTGCAACTAGCAAAACACAACAGGTGCACAACAGCCTAGTGCGGAAGGGGTTTCCTTCTCATCTTCTACCTTTATAAAAGCCCTCTTTGGAAGTGCAGCTACTCGTACTTGCTGCAGTAGCAGAGGGGGTTTCTTGCTATGTGTGTAAGGATCACTACATCCATCACTGACATAAGTCTGTCTTCTGGATGGAAGGCAGCAGCCTTTATTACCGTTTTCTGTGCGCTTTACGGCATTGTGGTCCCTTTCCCCTCTCCAATTCCTAGCACTCAGTATGGATGAGAAAAACACTGCCAGGTGAATGAGCAACTGGTGGTATCCTGCCCAGGCAGTTTAAAGTTGCATGTGATTGAAATCTGTAATGATTTCCACCCTTCTGGGGATCAGTTGGCCAGCTATTTGCAAAAAAGTGATTCTAGGTTTGAGAGACCTTGGCAGCTGGAGGGATAAGCTGTTGAATGGTCATTAACTGATGCAGGTAGACAGTTGACTCTCAGAAGCTCTAAAGCAAAAGGAAAAGCATCTCAGAGGGGAGTGAGACGTGTGTTTTTCTTTGAATCTATTCTTCAGCTGCTGTTTCTTATCATGGCCCACTGATTCTGTAGTTAATTTTGTAGTAGAGATTTTGTAGTTAATTTGCAAACTCGGGTCTCATTTTTCCAGGAGTGAGTTCAGCCATTTAGACTTTGTCTTGGACTCTCATGTGACAGATTAGGCACCTGCATTGTAATTATGACCAGACATTTTCTTTTCCCAAGAACTTTTCTTGGCTCTTTCTCATTGATGCCAGGAAGAGTTTAGTAGCAGCCAAGGGGAGTTAATGACTTAGCTGCTAACTTTCTTCTTCAGTCTTTGGTGAGATGAGCTTGTGAAACTGCAGATTTGTTCACTGTTATGTATTAATAGTGAGAGTGTGGTAGCACCTAGAAAAGAAGATGAGAATACAAGCTGGGCCTCCATTTCCATCTGTCAAATGCCCTCCTCCCTTGCTGGGCAAACTATGGGTGACAAAAGGAAAGAAGTAAGGCAGGAAGCGATGGAGGTAAAGATGGAGACAGCAACAAAGATCAGGGCAGATATTGAATAACCAGGTCTTCCAGTCTCATCCGTGAGTCTGCTCTTTCTTTTCAGCCCTTTTAGAGAGGATCTTGCTGGCAATCAAATTAGAAATAGAGGTTGAAACCTGAGCATGCAGTGGGAAAAAATGGCAGCTTGAAACCTCAAGACACTTCTCTCCCCTGCGGAGAGGAATTGTCATGGGATTGCTGACAGGAGGATGGATATGGATTGGCCTCACAAAGCCTGCGCAGAAGGTAGCAGATAACAAAGGATCTGAATTTCAGTGACACTTCTGTCACTGACACAGCTCAGAGAAAGACAGAGCATTTAATGACTAAGGGTTTCAATTACATGGGTTGCTGGCACAACATGTAGTCAAAAGCTGGTATGGAATAGGTACTCCAGATGGCTGAGCATACTTTCAAGACAAGACTTTAAGGATAGATGAGACATGAATCAAAACTGTCTCTTATGAAGGTGCAGTACAGGACACTAAGAAGAAGCTGAAGTTTGTAAATGGGCAAAAGGAGCATTGACTCTGCTGTCTCTGAGACCCCCACCACAAATTAGTTTGACTTGTGACAGCCACAAGCCGAAGTAATAAAATAAACTGAAACCCAACCCTGCAAGCAGCCTGTGAAAATCTCTCTTGTGCCAGACAAAATGCTTTCTGGTGTCTCTGCTGAGGCAGTTGATTATTGAAGAGCATTAAAAAAAAAAAAAAAGCCATTGAGATACCCTTTGCATAGGTGAATAAGATGTTCCTCTTTGCTTGGATTTTATGACTCCTCTTCCCATCCCCTCTGGTGTTTGTGTAGCAGACAGCAGCAGAGCTGGCTGCTTACTCCTACCCTGGAAACCCACTGCGTGGAATGAGCTGAGGGAATGAGCAAAGGGAAACTTGAGGTGTAACTGGGCAGTTGGACTTGAGGAAAATAAGGAATAAATGTTTGTCATAGAGCCTGCATGTTAATGACCAGCCCGAGTTCAGAAAATATCAAGCTCAACAGCCTGATCAAGCCTGACAAACTCCTCTTTAAGAAGGGAATCTGAGGCCTTACTTTCTCAGGACCAGATCCAGACCAGGATTTAGGCATCGTGACATTCAGTACAGCAATTCCTCCCTCCCACCCCCCTCCAATTCAAAAGCTTGGTTACAGCACAGGAATGCACAGGGCTGACTTCCGATCATTACGTAACAAATTTAGGTGTCTAAGAATAGCAGTCACACCGAATGGAGGGGATGAGAGAAAGTCTAATCCAGCCAACTGGCAGTGCTGATGAGACCGGGGAATCTTACGCTCTCTCTGTTGCCTAGATTTAGAGAGTGATCTCAGAGGTGGCGTTTCTGAAATGGAGGTTCAGCTTCTGAAACTGCTTCTGGCAGATCAGTGCCTGGCCTATGTTTTTTGGGCAAATTACACTATTTTCTCATAAAACCTGTTTGAAGGAGGAGCAACCACCTTTGTTCAATGGCTAGATTACTCATTCAGGAAGTGTTAAAGATGAGTATAGACCTTCTGCCTGCAATGATGCCATAAATAACTCTCATATGGGAAAATTTTCAGCATTTCTTGTGCCTGGGGTAATGTGCACAATGTGCACAGATTCACTGGAAAGCAAGCAGGAATACAGTATAATTAAATAGTACAGCGATTGCACCTTGAAACACTAGATTATTCATAGTTTTCAATGATTTACTTACTCCACTCATTTTGAAGGCCGTGGCTACACATTTGTAGAACTTCATGCAAAGATATGGATGGGAAGCTATTAGATGCTGGCATACCAATGACTGACAAGTTCAAGATTACTTCTTCAATGATAGGTTCCCATTTTGTTAGAGTGAAGGATAAGAGTGCTGGTTTGTCAACTTATATAGCACTAATGGGACCCCACTGATGGCTCTAGTGGCCTAAAATCAGACAGATTAAGGAACAGATAACATACAACATAAAATGGCATAGTTATGTCTGTTCATTCGAGCAAGCAATATGACAAAGAAGAATTCAACAGGAGAGCAGTAGACTGGCGTACAGCTGGGTTGCAACAGTCAGATAGACTGAAAACCATCACACCCTCAAGACATGTAATTTTGTTCTAAGTGTGTTGCAGGCCTTTTTCTGTGCCCAGAAGCATAGTCTGCAAAGGCATAGTAGATTTCTTTTTCATGTCCTCCCCTCTTCTCACTTTCACCTGGGGGTGATACAGACACTTGATCATTATGATTTCCAATGACTCATACTCAGCAACACAAAGTTAAATAGATTACCAAACCATCTTCCAGGAAATACTGGTGGGTATCCTCAGGAATTTAGGTTAGGTTCAGGTAAACATCTCTCACACTGGTTCTTCTGATGACTGGAGCAATTTGGTCCTTCCTGCTTTCTGTTTCTAACAACAAAGGTCCTGTTCTCAGTTAAATAAAAAAAAAGTATATAGTTGGGAATAAAATAATAATAATAATAAAAAGACAACAGAAAAAAACAACAAAACCCTCCACCAGAAAATATAATGATATACCAGAAGAACCATTTATGCATTAGAAGCTCTTCTCAATTTTCCAGAAGGCATCCGAAGCTCATTAAAAGAGGCTTTATTTTAGTGTGGTTGTGGTTTTCATTTTCTCTCTTCTTAAAACAGCTTCTGTCACAGACAAATCACTTTCTCTGGCATTTTCAAGCACATATTTCCTAGCAGTCATGCTAATACCATCACAGGAGGGAAGCATTTAACTATTGCTGTTTCACCTCTGCCTCAGCAGTGAGCAATTCTGGCTTGCAATTGCCATTGATTATAACTTCTACTGTAGGGAAATGTAGCCACAATACAGCCCTTCGCTTAAATTATAATTTACCCAAGGGCTAATTTCTGCACTATGCAAACCCATTCTTCTGCTTTGTTGAATTGGTGGAATATGAAAAGACCTCCAAGTCAAGTACTAATGATGTACCCAAGATGCACACACAAACCTGAGATTTTGTTGCAGACTATGTTAAGGATCAGACAGGAATAAAAGGAAGAACCGTTTCTCGGTGATGATGTGTTTAGACCAAGTTGGTTCATTTTATCTGCAATCTGCCTCCAGTGACTGGATGTCAATCTGTGGTGGCCTTATCCACAATGTTTGCTATGTAACAGCCTTATCCAAAATGTTTTTGAGTCAATGCAAAACTTCTCATTGCTTCAAACAGGTTTTGTGTAAGGCTCTGATTTGAACACACATGGGAAGCCTCAATTATAGCCTTCATCTCCCTGCTTTGAAAATGCGGCCTTGGCCACCCAGCACGAAGGCAGCTTCGTCAGTGCCAACAGCTGGATTTTTTATTGTTGTATGCCTTACAGGCAGTGTCACTCAATGAAGTTTGATTTAGCAAGGTAGTTAAAACACATTCTTGTTTTTAAGTCAGCTTATGGGCCTGTGTAAGCCAGGGGGACTTCCTGGGTGCTTAAAAATCAGCTGTGTTCTCACCCAAGTCCTGAAAAATGCTCAGAGTCAGAATAAGCATACCCACATCTAACAATCCTCCTTGTTACTACCACTACAAACTAATACTGTGTTATTGGGGAATGAAGATGGGGCACTTTTCTCTCTGAAGCCTTCTGTTGAAGGAGCTGAAACAAAGCACACACTCACTTAGCAGGGGAATGGAAGAAGAGGTGGCCTTGAAGTAGGGAATAGCTGACAGGATTGATGTGGAGATAGTCACTGGGAGAAATAAGCCCATTGATGGAGAGGAAATAGTTGAAGAGGACCAGCAGACCCAGGACTGAATGCTAGGACACAGACCTCTGCCTGAGTTATTGCTATGGATGCCAAAAGTTGATAGGAGACTGGAACTGAATTCCCTCCTGCTGCTATAGCGTGTCTGACCTGTTGTCTGCAGTGGCATCACACTTAGTGCTTTATTCATGGGTCTCCTGAGCTGAGAAGGTGTAGCAGCATTGTCAATAGAGTCTACCTGGTGTACCTGGACTTGGTGTGCTTTCTAGGCACACCAGAGTGAGGTTTTGTAGGACATCAAAGCTGGCCTGCTAGCTCATCCCTTTTTGCAAGAGGTGAGCTTGGTATTTTATTAGCTTTATTATTAACTTGTTTAGCAAGTTGAGTCAGCTCACAAGTTAGACAAGCATTGTGATAGGTGCAAAGGAAAGTGCAGCAGCTGTCCACAGCTGTGGCAGGGGAAGGGAGTCTCTCTGCATCAGCAATTAGACAAGTGCAGCCACTTCTTGCAAAGTTGCTGGTTTTCATACCTTTTGCCCCAGTAGCACCACCTGTATTTTAAGAGTTCAATGATCTACCACAGCTCATGTCATCCCTCCTTATGCAGGGTAGTGCAACAGAAGGACTGAGACACTGAGGATTACTGTACAGATGAAGGAAGGTGGTTAGCACAGCACTTGTGGTGGATCCTGAGTAGGTGTTGAGAAACAAGGAACTCCTCATTTTGCTGTCTTATAGAGCCCATGTCAACTCGCTTTGCCTTCATGAGACCCTGTTTTCCTCTCTACAGGAAAACAATAGCTTTCTGCCTTCTAAAAGTACTGCAAGGCTAAATTATTTATTTTCCAGAAAAAGCAGTTAGTTTCAGCTTCAGATCTATCAGTCATTCTCCTGGTTGTTGCGCATGCACTTATTTTTTAAAAAAAAGTATGGGAGATGAGAAGACTGAAGGGTAGTGCTCCAAAACAAATTTTAGTGGTTATTACTGTAGCAAATAGTTGGATTTGGTAAACATATGAACAAGACTTTTTTCTTCTCAGCACTTTTTTTTTCCCCACAGAAGAATGTTAGCCACTCTTTATTAGGTGTAAATTGTGTATTACTGCATCAAGAGAATGATGTCGATTTACATGGGATCATGGCTTGGCTCACTCAAGCTCTGCTCCACTTTGCAACTGTAAAGTGGCATCCTACTGATTTCTTCTGCAATCCTATTCCTCCCATCTCCCAGGCCATGGTGTTTGTGTTTCCTGATTTTAAAGCACAATGTCTTAATTATGGTCAGAGAAAAGGCATAAGGAAAGGAAATGTCCTGATTTGTCTTTTAACTGCAGTTCTTACTGGTATTTATTTCAAAGTGTAATTACAGGAACGGAAATGACTATGCAAAAATGGCCTTTTCCTACTAACAATCTCTGCTGCTTGTGTACGTTTGAGTCAAATCTGCAGACCTTTGTTGACGCAAGTTTTATTGCAAGTCATATTTGTTTTCCAGACTCTATTACAAAATAGCCTTGCAGCAAGGGCTGTCTTCAGGGCAAGGAGAAGGGAGATGAACAAACGAGAAGGACCAGCAGTGCGAAAGTCAATTTTGTCTGTTGCTTCTCTTGTCACAGGCAGCCTTTGCTGCCGAAACTGTTAGCTTCTCCTGCCCCCTCGTGCAGGCATGTGAGCACTGCCAGCAATTTTTCTCTTGCGAAAATCTGCCCGGAGAAACAGCAAAATAGAATAAACAAGCACAAGAGCTTTCAGATAATACCAGTTATGTTGAAGAGTGTTTTGTAAAGGAATCTCTTTGATAGGCATGGGAAGACGGCTGTCTAGTCCTGCACTGGAAAATCTCCCAAACCATTAAAAAAGAGAAGCTGCTTCTTGAAAACTTGGTTCTCCGGGCTGTAGAATGCAGAAGCTTCTGGAGGTGGTAGATCTGGTGAAAATCTCAGTTTAAGTGTCACGTTCAGATTTGAAGATAACTGTGTCCAAAAGTTTAATCTAAAGTATTGTATCTTCAGGAATTAAGTGTGGAAAGATCAGCTGAGCCTTTCTGCTTTACTGCTTCTCCCCGGAGGACAGGTGTCCCATCCCCGTTCAACCTCTGTTTCCAGGCATGTCGCTGGGTCCTGCTGCCACCTGGTACTCCTTATCCCATCATCTTGTGTCCAGATGTCTCAGGCTAGATGTCTGTACTCCTGGCCTATATGTCTCACTACAGTGAGGTTTTAAATATTTTTTTAAATAGAAAAATTGAAAAAAAAATATTAGAGCAAATATCAAACAGTTCCTCAGAAACAGCATGGTGGTCGAAGGGTGAGAGATGCTGCAATACCTAGGTTTTGTGTTCATATTTCAATGCACAGTTATATGTATCTGCACCAATCCTGGACCATGTTCAGAAGACTTTTTGTTTTGTTTTTCTCAGTATTAACTTATCCAAAATTTCACTAAGGTTAATGGGAGTTCAGCTGAGCAACTGGAATCAGGACTGTGGTATTTGGTCTTTTTTTTTTTCCCAATACAGTCAGGGTCAGAGTGGATTGATTTGTGTTCCAAAAGCATCATAGCAGAAGATACTGCATCTCACCTTATTTTTGAGGACTAAACAGTTCTAGCATGCAAACCAGGTTAGATAACTAAAGCTGCTGAGCAAACACATATCAACATTTTCTGTGGTCTTATATATCCTTATTTTTTGGGTGCAGCTGAACTGTCTTAGAAAACAAGCAGTAATACACGACTGATCAAGAGCAGAGAGAGAGGATAAGAATAACTGTCAGGAATACAAGTCCAACAATTCTTTTTCTAGAGATCCATCTTGTACAGTTTGGAGCTTTTTTATCTAGCTTTGCATAAAAGAGGGATGAAGCTGCTGCTGCGAATGCTGTGAACAGCCCCTTAAGAGCAGATTTGTAAGGTCTCCTATTCTCTACACTAACTTTGCTTACTGGAAACCCTTCCTGCAAGCAGCAGGGCATCATCACGTTGTACAACAGGGGGGCAGTTGAATAAACAAAGTCACACTAACAGTTGTTAAATACAAGGATACAACCTCTGTGTCAAGAAGTCCCTAAACTATGGATTACTGAAGCCCATAGTTTTCTCAGGGGAAGTATAACAGTAAGCTTGCTATGCTGCTCCTCTACCCACCTACTTATAGCCACTCCCAGAAAAGAGATAATGAGCTAAATGGATCTTCAGTCTGATCTTGCAGTTCTGTTCTTATGTGGTCTCTGAATCTGAAACCCAATGAGAGCAAGTAAGTTGTGATCTACAGGGAAAGAAATCAAGTAGGAAGTAGTTTACATACTCTTTCCAGCACCAGGCAGACCTGGCTGCAAATGTACAAGTAGCTATGAAAGCAGAGGTGTTTAAAAAAAAAAAGAAAAAACAAGAGGCACGAATGGATTCATCAGATCCAAATTTTAAATAATTCAACCCAGAATGATAGAGTAGTGTTGTTGTTGTTATTGCAACTTTTTTTAAGGCCTCAATTAAGCCTTGAGAAAGGGAGCCAACGCACCTTTAAAACTTTCTGCTTAATCAACTATAGCGAATGCTCATTTAATGATTGTCTTTTTGTACCAACAAGAAGTAACAACGCTTTTAGCAAAAGAAATGGGATGAGAGAGAAATTGCCTAATCAGCCCTACTCATGCAGTGCTTTGTGAGAGAGATTATTGAATTTTCAGTCTCTGCAGAATTTTAATGAAGCTCCGTCTTGCTGGAAAATCCAGCCCTTTGTCAATAAAGTTCAATAACTCGACCACCCATGTAATAAGATGTACTGCCTGAAATCTTTCACTTGCCAAAGCCAGAGCCCTGCTGGAATCTCCCTGAAAGTTAGAAGTACTCATTTGTGTTGTGTATTTTCCTACAGTCTGCATGCAGTGGAATTTGTATTTACTGTAGTGAAAGTCTGTTTACAGTGAGGTAGAGAAAAAATTCAAATTTGTCTCAGTGTGCTGGTTGCTATTCTAATAGGAATATTACCCTGCTGAAAGGGAATATAATCAACCTGTGTTTAGGACTGCACCTTTCACACAAAGAGAAGAGCAAAACGCTTCACTGAGTTAAGAAATAAGCAACAAGGTACTGAGAAAGACAGAACTATAAGCAAGGGAGGTGAAAGGCATTTCAGGAAGATCTGAGCTGAGGTAAAAGATGAGTGGGCAGAGAAATTCAGAAAGCCACTGAGCAGCAGAATACCCTTGCACCACTGCTGATGGTTGGTATCAGAGGAAAAGGGAGACCACTGATCTGCTAAATTGGATAGAGCAAATTCAAAGGGATATTCACAAAAAAAAAAAAAAAGAAAAACAGTTAATTTGGCTGGATGAATATGGAGTGTCTCTTATGTATACACCAAAACTTAAGGTTTAAAAAAAATAAGAAAGTGCAGGGGTTTGAACAGGTTTTTCTATTGACCCACACTGGGGTCCTCTGGGCAGCTAATTTTGAATAGAAATTTCATTCTGGATCTACAAGACATTTTCTTCATGAAAGTTTCATTGTGGCACTAACTTATTGCAGTGAGAAGTTGGTTTTTATTAATTGCCTTTTTCCTGTAGAAAATTTTGCTGAAATTCTAAGCTGATTCCCATCTAACTCTGGACTGCATTCCAAGATGAGCAAGAAAAGAATTAAAACTTCTGAAGAGGAATTTGTGTAAAGGAAAATCCATAGGCAGCAGTGGGGAGCTGGGATTTGATGAAGCCAGGAGAATAAGGCTCAGTACTTCAGATGAGAGGACACAAAGTTATCAAAGAGAATGTTATCAGAAACCAACGGGGTGATATTCAGAGAATATCAGAGTGGCAGATTTGCAGCAGCAGGAGAAAACTTCAGAATCAACCCTGACATCAAGGTTGTGATGGAAGTGAAGAGAAGAATCCTGTAGAATATATGTCATGGAGAGCAGCAGGGGGTGTGAAGATGTTGTCCAGGTGCCCATAAACATCTTCCAGACAACTGTTAAAATGAAACAAAGCTGCTACCACAGTCAGATGGACAGAACATCTTCCAGACAACTGTTAAAATGAAACAAAGCTGCTACCACAGTCAGATGGACAGAATAGACAGGAAAGTAATTAGAGATACACAGAGAATGGAGAACAGGCAAAGTATAGTAATGCAATGGACAATGCCTGCTTTATATAGACAGTAGAAGACCAGAAAAGTTTAATGAAGATCCTTTTAAGCTATGGAAAACTGTCAATTGAGATAGTGTGAGTAGCTGGAAATGTTGCAGACTGTTTTGGAGAACAAAGTCTACTGCTTAATGCAAAGCCTCGTGAAGGAGTGCCAAAAATGCATTAGAAATTTCACAGTGATTGCCCTGGAGGAAAAAGGACTAAAGACAGGTGAACCCCAGTTTTGGGTAGCAGTACAAAGACAATGCTTTTAAGTTGTGTAGGTGTCCAAAGTTCTTGCTACCCTGACCAACATGACTCACCAAGTCATCCAGATAAAAAGGAGATGTGGATAACAAAGGACTCCTGTTCTAAAATTGATCACAGATAGCATTACAGATCCTCTGGGAATTTTACAACATTCAATGGTAAAAATGGAAAGAAACAAGAACAGGTAAGTGATTTGATAATAAATATTAAGAAACACTGCTAAGGCTGCAGGAACTTGAATCAATGAAAGAATTAGTGTGTGAATGGAGGAAAGCAGAGACAGGGAGGGAGAGAAACTGGGAAAGAGTAAGGGAAAGAGAAATTATTCTGGAAGGAAGCAGAGATGATGGCACTGCTGAAGAGCAATTTAATAGAACAGAACTGCCCATCATGTTGAAAGCTAATCTAAGTAGAAAGACTGATTATTAAATACTTGCAGAAGAATTGTTTTCATGTCCAGCCAGAGTGAAACCCACAGAGGGATAGGAAGAACATGATCTGAATTTTTAAAAGCAAGGAGGCTTCTTTCTTGAGTATTTGCTGGGAAAGAGGTTGGAGTTTGAGTAGCAGATAATGTATTGGAGAAAGGAAATTTGTAAGTAAGGTGGTGAACAGAGTAGACTGTTGAGACCTCATGAATAGGCTGGTAAAGTAGTGTGAAAGAAACAGCTATTTTAAAGGATGTGTGTACCAGGAAAGATCTAAGTGAACAAAGCCTGGAATGGGAAAAAGGGAGAAAACACCAAAGGAAGAATCACATGAAAGTTAATGTTTGAGGCATAAGAAGTGTCCTAATAGCAATGAAGAGCGAAGAAAGGATTGCCAGCAGGACTAGGAATCAGAGAGAGTGTGGAGAACAATGAACTTACATATACCAGTGTGTGTTTGCTGGAGTCAGATAATTGCCAGAGCATTTGTGGTTTATGTCTCAGAACAAAAGGCTGGGAAGTGTCCAGACTTAGTCTTGCTGACTGTAGAAACCAACTGAGATTAACTGGTTGTTAATGAACACAAGGTAAGAACCTCTTCCTCTGTACTTGCCAAGTGAGACTCTCCCAAAGGTGGATGTAGATTAGCCAAACCTTGTAAACTCATTCATTCTCCATCTCTTAAAGTTGTTCAGACAAGATAAAATGTGCCCTTGAATGATACACCCCAGGTCAATCACAAGACATGTTCCTCCATGCAGGGGTTAGTGGGTAAGACTCTGTTCTTTTTGTGGAAGGGAGTCTGAAAAGTCTATCTTAACAGTCCCTTTTAGTTTTACACTTCACTAACACAAAGTATTACATCTCATGTTCCTCATATGGAGACATCATTCTTTATAGAACCACAGCCTGGTGTGTTCTCTGTGTTCTGAGTATATAGTATTTTCTTACAACAAAGATTCCTTACTGCATCCCTCTCTACTGGTGTGAATCCTTAATGAAAACATATTACAGTAAACAGGTGAATGATTAATCTCTAGGTGGTAAAAAGCGACGGCACCTCAGCGAAATGTTTTAAGGGGACCGACTGCCAAACAGAGAGGATGTATGTTGGTGTCCAGACCTCCCTTCAGAACCACCTTATTCACACCTTTAATGCACAGCAATTCCATACCATAAGGACTAGCGATAAAGGGACAGCTACGCAAAAGCAGAAGCCAGTTACATGCAAAATGCATGGGTTGCTATGAAGCAGCAATCCCCACTATGGGATGCCAACACTTCCAAGACTGGGATTCAGTCACAGCCTCGCAGATGACATCTATGTAGGTCATTGTGGCTAATTATATATCTGAGATGTTATTTTCTTTCCTGAAAAGGTGCAAATAAGCTGTGAATAGCTGGATACCTTGCTGAGTTGAAATTGCAGGAGATAACAAGATTTAATTACACTAAATGTAAGTTATTGCAACTGTGTTAACAGCCTACATGAAAGGTAAGAAATATGAGTTTTATTTCTAGCTTTGCTACAGCATTTCTTTCATTATAAGCAATTGTTGAATTTACTCTTGCTGACTAATACTGTACTTAAGGTACTTTGCACAAAGTGAGGTACTACTCTTTGGGTTAAAAGCTTGATCTTTCTTCTCCTGTATGCCTCATTTTAGGCCTGTAAGATGTGGTTTATGTCCTTAATATAAGATACTAAATGAGCACAAAGATTAGTAATACAATAAAAAAGTATGCTAATGAGTGTGCAAAAGTCAATCCTGCTCTGAAAATAAGCATATTTGATAATCTATGGCTTACTGAAGCTATAAAAATGTATCTTCAGTATGAAACTGGGCAAAGCAGCTTCTGTGGCAAATATAACATACACCAGGACACTGCAGGGAGGTGAGATTTGCACAAATATAATTTCATCAAAGAAGCAGCACCACTGGAAAAAACAACACTGCAGACAAGAGCCCAGGAGTATGAGCCCTTTATGAACTGATATTTTTTGCTTTGATTCCCTTCATTTCAGCTCTAAAATAAAACTTTGAAAGTTTAATGGTGCTTAAGTTTTACAATTAGAAAATGATGATAATCATGTTACTCTTCTTAGTTGCTGCCATTTTAATTTTCATTATCTACCGTGAAAGACTATTTTGTGTTTTTAAGGAAAGAATACTGAGAGATACTGCTACCCACCTGCTCTCATGGCATCCTCATATTCTCCCTAAAAGGGGACATTTCAACATTCTAGCTAGCTCGCTCTCTGCGTTCAGTACAAGAGCCAAATGAGTCGGGGAGACTGAAAGAAAGCTCCTTGTCTTTGAAGTTGGGAGGAGTGGTTTCAAGTACCAGCTAAGGGCTTGGACTGTGTAATAACTGCTGGCATACAGGTAGTTCACATCTTTAGTTCCTTCATTTCTGTGAGTATGAGAGATTTCAGAGTATATAAAGTGATGTGACCTCCATTATGCTGACAAAAGTCCAAATTGCAAACCTCATTCTTTCTCTCTGAACGCTCAGCCCCACCTTCACCACATTATGTAAGGATCTTTGTTTTCAAGGCACAAAATAAAAGAGTGCTTAAAAAAGTTAGATACTGTAACAATGGCAAAAATCCTACTTGTGAATCTACTCCTTTAAAGTTTTCTCTCCTCTTTTATATTTAGCATACACGTATCTCCAGCATTGTTTAACGTCTGCCTGTAGGATCACCCTTCTCGAAGAAAGTGTGGGAGTGTTAGTTGCCTGGTGAAAGTGGATGGCAAGGGAATTCAGGGTAGAATCCTGTTATCTTTTTTTGGCATTATATCCCAACTTTTCTTGATTAATCCTGTGCGAAAGCTAGAGGAGGATCTTTTATTTGCTTGGCCTGACTTCCTCATCCTAAAAGGCACTTTGATTTGCATGGAAGGAATTGCATTGGAAAGATTACACAGAAAGGGGCTTATATGAGGAAAAGCTGATTGAGAAAGCTTCTTTTAAAAAGTCTGGTCCTTTTAGTTTTGTATTATACATTAAATTAGTTCCTTACCCTTTTCTGTTATACTTCTGTGCCTTTGGTATGAAAAAAAAAAGGTAGCATTTTAATATACCACAAAATCTCAAACACATCTCCCCCAAGAATCTGCAGCTTTAAAGCTGAGGAGTTAGATGTTTCTGGTCCTGTTGAGAGCTGGGGAAAGGTTAGCAAACCTGACTTCATTCCTACTTCCCTCCTGGGGGTTAGCAGAGGACAGCAAGGGGTGCAGTGCACAGAGCAGTTGCTCTCAGCCTGGTCGTTGTTGCTTTAGAGGGGAGGTTTTGATGGGGGTCCTGAACCATTCCCAGGGGAACAACATGTATTAGTAGAAACAGATAGACCAAATTTTTATAAAAAGCAATGGCAGACACTAATGGTGAAATGAGATAAATCACCCTCAAATAGAAGCGTTAAAGGTTGTTTGTGATTTAGTACTTGGAGAAGCTTTGGAAAGGCAATCCTATCCTCTTCATTAATCATAAAAAATCCTGTGTTAGATAGCTTCTTTTTTTTTCTGCAAAAATTGGAAGATGCAGAAATTTTTCTGTTTTCCCTCCTTGCTGTACTTAATGTTGTATTTTTTTTTGTGTAACGCCCAGAGGCTTTTCTTGTCCTTCTATTAATTCTTTCTCCAGTGTCTCCTATTTCTGATGCTGTTGTAGGGCGATACTCCTGCCCTCTCCAACCTTTTATTGTATAAATGGCAAAGAGAAAAGAAGAGAAAAGGTGAGAAAAAGAAAAGGAAGCATTTTGTGTCACAGGTTTGCACAGCACTGAATCTCAGAGCTTGTCTTGAGCCTAGCAGCAAGTCCCATCTTGCTGCTAATGAAAAGCCACTTGCCACAGGAGACATATTTGCTGCTTCAGTGGGCCAGTGGCCTACCTCTAAATTTATACACTTGGTGGAAGACCTCTGCCAGTCTGTCCCTAGCTGGGTAAAGTATATGTTCCTCCATGAGTATTGTATGTAACATACATATTTACACACTGATATGTTTACCACCCCCCCGGGAAACGCAATATTCGTATTTGTCCCACTAACCTGAATTTCTGCTTAATACTGGATATAATTCAATGGCACAGTAAAAAATAGTTTATTCTAATGAAATGTAAAGAAAATAAATTATCTGCTGGATGCAAAAAAAAAAAAACAAAAGAAGATTTGAATTTCATAATTACCTGAGACAAGCTGAGCTTTAGGTCTTCCCTGTTGAGTTCATTTGGCAGAGAGAAAAGAGTAACGGTCACAACTTGTGAGAATAGGGACCAATTTCTTTCCAAAACTGAACTTCTGTCTAGAGTTCCGCTCTTCCTCAGGTAACCCTTTTCTCAGTGGTGATAAATATAGTCCCAAAGATTTCCAAAGACTTCTAACTTTAATGAGCAGTTCAGTCAAGATACCAGTTATAACATGACTTCTAATGAATTAGAGCATTTTTTCACATGCAATTGAGAGGTGTCTTTTCCTATAAACTGGTTAGAGAGAATAAGCATTTCTGAATTGTCACAACAATTTCATCTAAGTCTGTAAGCTGTTATAGCCTACAATTTGAGAACAACTTAATTATGTGAACATTGCAGTGGCAATAAGGAAGACCGCTTATTGCTAGCTCACAGCAGAGATTATACATGATAGGTAATGAGACAAAGCTGGCAGACACTCGTAAGCTTGGTCTCGGCAGTTCCCCAGTCTGTATCTGCTGGATTTGGAGAAGTGTAGGTATGTACCTGTTTTCATGACCCTGTGGGTGCTTATAGATGGAAGCCATTCTGGGAGGTGCCAAATGGTGACATGAAGTCAATGTATATGCAGCATGCTTTGTGTCTGTCTGAGGCAGAGCCCAAAGGACATAACCCCTTAAACTAGTATTTGTATAGAGGGATGTTTGACTTAGCCACTCTATCTGTATATACTGTCTCAAAGAAGTGACGGAATGGATCAACAGAAGCACCCACAGAGGGCAATGGAATTGTACAGGCTTTCAGCTGAACCACATTCGGGTCATCATGTGCCTGTCTGGCTTATTTCTCTTGTTTCTCATGCAGGGCCTTCCGCTACCTACACAGATAAATGATGCAGCATTCCTGTCCACTTCCAAGTGGGCAGGATTAGTGTTTAACACCCCATCCCCTGCCCCAACAATAGGTGAAAAAGGGTATTGCTGGGAAGCTGAGGGGATGCTGATCCCAGGCTACAAGTTGCCCTCTGATTTGGTCTGTTATCCCCACCTATGCCATTCAGGATCATGAAAAGACCAATTTTGTCTCATGTAAAAAGTGATTGATGCAGCACATGTGGTGAAAGGCTCAGCAGCGAGCTTTTTATTTGCATTTCTCTGCTCAGCTGCTGGTTTCATACTCCAGGGTGGGCTGCCAGTACATAGCCATTCGAATGCACGTTTCATAGCTGTATTTTCAGTGGTTGTGTCTCAAAGTGGCCCTTTCTGACTCTGGTGTTGTCAAATACCCCTTGAGCTTTGCACTCCTGGAGTGTGACATTGCCAGCCCCTTCATAAAGTAACAGCTGTGCTCCAGGGTCTGCTGGCCTCTTGTGCAATTTCTGTATCAGTACATGGCTCTGCTTCAGAAGTGTGCATGAGAAATGGGTCTGACTGCCCTTATTTTGTTCTGTCATTGCCTATTGCACTTTGGAAGGGTATACAGGGCACAAGAGTATGTGGCTAGCATGCCACTGCACCTTCAGTTTCCTTTTTTGTACATCCTAATGTCACTTCTTCATCAGTTGTTTTGGAGAAAAGTATGTACAATAAAAGAAGACTGTTTGTTGCAATGTGATATCCGTGTTCATAATCCATCTGAGCGCTGTACCTGTCACACTGACTCACATGCTAAATGGATGACATTACACTTCACAGCCTCTTTCCACTTTTTTTTTTATTTTTTTTTTTTCTGATGTTTTGATGATTCTCAGATTAGGGCATGTTGTAAGTCAGCAGTGAAATCCACTGTGCCATGGGGACCACCATCCAAGAAGGGTAATTTTAGGCCCTGGCACTCTGACTTAGTATAAGCAGGTGGATACAGCTGCTGTCCACAGAAATGGTAAGCGTCTTGGGAAACAGCACATAAAGCTAAGCAAGAAGGCAGTGCGACATATTATTCCTACAAACGCCTGAACTTGACAGAATAGTGGTTGTGAAAGTATGCAGCATGCTGATTGAATCTGCCAGAATGTGTGCAATAGCACCCTTTGCTCATTCAGACATAATGATGAAAAGTGGTTCTTTTTTTTTACCCTCCTCCCTCCCTCTCTCTCCCTTTGTAGTGTGCAGACTGACTTTTTCTCTGCCTTCCTCTTTGCGACCTCTTTGCAATTGGTCTTTGCCAATTGAAAATGCCGCCTATAATGTTTACACTCAGAAATAACTTTGCAGGCTGTAATAGTATTCTATGCAGAAGTAAGCTATTATTTTTGAAAATGTGTATTCTGTACGAGGCTGGGTAGTATGTCAAAGCTCCTTGCCTCCTCGACTGTGGAATTCTGCTTCTATGTTATCTCCACAATGGCAAAGCTGCAATGTGGTACCACTGTGTAATAAATTCCCTCTATTTCTTTAGTAGTGATCTTTTCATCTTTTTTGTAAAAATTCTTCTTATTATTATTTATATCAAACAAATGTGTCCAGAACTGTAGAATGACTGCACATGTGTTTCTGTGGTCGGGGAGGAGTTTGTTTTTCTGTCTTTTACTCTGCTTGTAGGTTTTAAGTTCCTTTCAGTGCTGCCTTACTGATTTGCATTATCTCTAAATTTTATAGATGTAGCATTATGGCTTACTTGTTCAGATAGCTTTCTGGCCAGATAGAACCTCCAACAGAAACCATCAGATATATTGTTCAAATCTTCTTTGCTCAGAAATTTCATCCTCGTAACCATCTGTATCAAAGAACTAATTAGCCTTAACTGTGTCACATTTGAAAAATATGCCAGACAATGGAAATACAATCCAAACTGAGCTTTTGTAAGCACAGTTTATATGAAGTATGTCTCTGGGATTCTTTTCCCACCAAGTCACTGAGTTTGTTAGCCATTCTTCATAATTTTTGTGCCACTCACAGTGTTATTTGCTCTGGTGGGAGTTTTCAGTCACTTCATGCAAGTCACTTATTCATCCCTCTGTCCTTTATTTGATGCTCATCAGGGCTGGCTGAAGAACCAACGTTATTGCCTAGGGCTGGGGAACCAGCATAGACCCATTGCCTCCTTTTCTATATGAAATTAAACAAGAATAAGTGTCAGATTCTGCACCTGGGATGGGGTAATCCTGGTTATACACACAAACTGGGGACAAGAGGCTGCAGAGCAGCCCTGTGGAAAGAGATCTGGGGGTTTGGGTTGATGGCAAGTTGAATATGAATCAACAGTGTGCCTTGGCAGCCAAAAGGACCAACCATGTCCTGGGGTGCATCCAGCACAGCATCGCTAGCCGGTTGAGGGAGGTGATTGTCCCACTCTGCACTGCACTGGTGCGGCCCCACCTCGAGTTCTGTGTGCAGTTTTGGGTGCCTCAGTATAAGAAGGACATCAAAATATCAGAGTGTGTCCAGAAGAGAGCAAGCAAGATGGTGAAAGGCCTCAAGGGCAAGACTTATGAGGAGCAGCTGAGGTCACTTGGCTTGTTCAGCTCGGAGAAGAGAAGGCTGAGGGGTGACCTCATGGCAGTCTGCAACTTCCTCAAGGGTGGCAGCAGAGGGGGAGGTGCTGATCTCCTCTTTCTGGTGACCAGTGATAGGACATGAGGAAATGGAATGAAGCTGCATCAGGGGAAGTTCAGATTGGACATTAGGAAAAGGTACCTCACTGAGAGGGTGGTTAGTCACTGGAACAGGCTCCCTAGGAAGGCGGTCACAGCACCAAGCCTGTCAGAGTTCAAGGAGATTCTGGACAACACTCTTCGTCATATGGTTTAGTTTTAGGTAGTCCTGCAAGGAGCAAGGAGTTGGACTCGGTGATCCTTATGGTCCCTTCTAACTTAAGTTTTACTATGATTTTATGATTCCTGTGCCAGAGGTCTGTAAAGCCAGATTTCTTGCTGCTGATGCCACTGGGGAACGGCTGAGATCTGTGGCATAGCAGGTATGAGTCCCTGTGAGGAAGACAGTCTCTCCAGGGAGCCAAAATTACCCTTCCTGACACTCTCACTACTTGACAGGAGCAGAAAGTGTGCTCCTTCAACCATGCTTAGCCCCAGTACTCTGTCTTGAGGTCTCTGTTTCTGTTACCTCTCTGGCCTGCCAAGCAACAATTGCCCAGCTCTATCCCTTCACCATGAAACCAGAGTGCAGTGTCAATTGTGCTGCCTGACACTGAGATTATCACCACGATACTCTGCGCTTCCATAAATGACTTGCTTTTTGACTGCAGGCAAGTCACACCCATTCTCCGTGCCTCAGTTTCCCACACATAAAATGTGAAACACAGCCCTTTTCTTTTTGAGGAGTTAGTGAAAGCTGATTAATATTTGATTAATGCTTTCAGAAACAGTGCTAATTACAACCTCCATTCACCCCTTCACTCTTGTGACAGCACCATGGAGTGTAATCAGCAACAATCAATCACCTAGAACTAAACAAACAAGCGTTAGAAGGTAAAATGTAACTATAGTGGATGCTAGAGGATAAAAACATTAAGAAGAGGTGGAAGCGAGCTAGTTTTGATGGGTTTTTTTTGATGATGTTGGTGGAAAAATCATGTACTACATGAATGTACATGGTAAATACAGTCTTAGGAAAAAAATAATTCAGGAAAAAAGTTCACAAATATCTATCTCCAGCGGTCCTAAGAAGATGATAGTATGAGAGCAATGATGTAGGAAGGAGCTGATGAGGAGACTGTTACTCCCAGAATCAGGGCTGCTTCTGGAGGTGCAAACAGCATGCTGTTAGTCAAGGTCTGATGCCTTATTTTGAACTTCAAGAGGAATCATGCCCCTGAATGATGATTTAATTTTCACTTCGGTAGAAAACATCTAAATCTGTGGCAAATAAGTCTTAATTTAAGGTCCCGCAAAAGGAATGTCAGTTCTTTTAAATCTGTCTTACTGTGTCTGCACATGTACATGTGTCAATATAAACCCTTTGTCCCTGAAATGAATGTGGTGTAAATAATATGCTTATGGGAAGCCAGCAGACATTTGCTTATACAATGAGGTAGGTGAAAAGAAAATTCTTCTGATGTAATCAAAAGAATGTAACATCTATTTGTCAATTACTCAGTAAGGTGAGTGCTGGAATACTTAACAATTTGCTTTGATGGTGGTGTGCATTTTCTAATTTATTGGATGCTTGCTTCTTTCATAAAGTAAATTATGTATCATTAATCTTGCTGGAGGCTGGTGTCTTCAAGTTAATTTAGTGATTATTTTCTTAGATAATCTACCTGCTAGGAAAGTATGATGTGATCAATATAAGGAAGTAATCTGGGTACTAATGATTTATGTATGTACACGTACAATATACACCCCACCACACTTGACCTCTTCTCTCAAAGGCATTCACATTAGTTTTTGGGAGTGAAATATTTTATTTCACATCTTTTGGCACTAGATGTTGATAGCAGCTAAGATTTATAATGGCAAAAGGAGTACATTGATTGATTCCCACACTCATCTACCTAAACATTTCTAAAATGTGGGAAATTAGCGCTGGTTCTTCAATAAGCTCCATGAAGCCAAAGCCATGAATCAGTGTGCACTGCAGGATCAGGGCTGTAACCAGTGTTGGAAGGACCAATTGATTCTTGATTCAAGAAAGCAATTACGCATATGCTTAACTTTGAGCGCATCTTATGCCTGTGGTACTCAGCTGCCATGAAACCCACGTGCCTTTATGGCAGAGCACTGGAACGCCGAGAGGATGGTCCAGAGCCTGTCCTACTCACCTGTAAATCACATAAGGTTGCTACAAGACTGAACTGGGTGGAAGGTAGTGGGCTGAGCAGGAAGAGCTGGTGCCCACTTACCTGCTAGGTAACTGTTTCCATGTGTGCTCCTGCAGTGCACGAATGCCCTGGAGCTTTGCTCGAGATTGTTAGGTGGAATGCTTCAGTGTGACTAGCCAGTGAATTTGTTCTCAGCCACAGCCTTAAGGCCACTTCTGCAAACACTATAGGGCCAGATATTATGGTCTAAGGATGCAGCAAAGATGAGATTCAGTGCTTTCCTGAAGGTAGACGCTATTGAATCAGACCCTGTTCGGCTGACCCTCAGTCAGCTTCAGGCGTTAGTAATATTTTTTCCTTCCAGCTTGGTTGCATTTCTAACCTGATATTCCTGTTACAGTAATAAAAGAGGGAGATGGGATCTATATGAATTTGGTGGAAACTGCAGCTTAATGAGAAAGTAAAGTGGTTTGGAGAAAGTATGGTTCTGCCTGTGTCTTCTCCCCCGCCGTGAGGTTTTGAAAAAAGCCAGATAAATAACTGTATCTCTGATAAAGTCCATTTCCACTGCTGTCTGTGAATTTGCTGCTTCCAGTTGGAGCTGAAAATGAAATTAATAATACTTTCCAGTGACAGATATTTCTATCATATTTTTAAACTAAAGCGATGTTTGGTTGAAAGTCTGATCTCAGGAGATTTGCTGCCTGATGAGACAGATAAATGACCTGTGTAATGTTAGTGAAATTAAAACACCAATACCTGATCTTTATTACCCCCATTTATACCATGTAATTTACAGTGGAGCATGCTCTGTTTCTTATTCCATGGAAGATTATAAAAAAATCCTCTTTTTATGCTCTTTTATAACTCTTTATACTCTTCCCTGGAAGAGTATAAAAAAGTTTAGAGGAATAACTGAACTTTGGATTGTCCATCTGGAGTTGATTTTTGAACTTTTAAGGTTTACTTATCGGTGAAGCTAATGTGTTCCAGAAAAAGCTGCCTCCCTTTGTGACCTTCCAATGCCTAACTATTCTGCTCTATTCCATTTTTTATTTCATACCTCTCACCTTTGCGTTTGGATGCCATTGGGATGAGCGCCTTGAAAAGTGATTGAATTCAAAAGACTCCAACTTTCTCCCTAACTTTGGTTTTATAGAAACCTATTTTTTGCTCCAGCTAGCTGGCCTCTTGGAGATTGCTTTCTGACAGTAACCTGGGAACACTGCAGCCTATTATCCTACAGGATCAAAGGACATGTTTTTTTTTGCAGTGGAGTCTTTTCTAATCTTATATCAATCATAGTAGCAGAGAATCTGCACACACAGAGCGGAACCCATTGGGGCTTTATGATGCAAAGGGTTATTTCATTATTTTTTCACCTTAGAAGACATAGCTTGAAAGATGGCTTGGGTTATTTCACAAGACATAACAGGGGATAAAAATGTGTACATCACTTTGAGATATATAGACAACAGATCTTATATGGCCTCCTGTTGCCTATTGTAAGGAACATGGAGTAAGGTCTTACATTCAAAAAAAATGGTCGATTTACCTGAGTGCTTACAAGATCAGCTGGTGTTCACTTATATCCAAAACCACCTGGATCCTCACAACTCATGTTCACTTGCTTTAGGTGCTTAAATTTTCCTTAATGAAGTTTCCTAAGAAACTAATATCTCCTGCCTAGCAGTATGTTGAATAGAGGGTCAACAGTGCTGGGATCTGAACTGCAGCTGTTCCTTCACCTGTCTCCTTTGTAATGTCTAATGTGAGACATATTCCTGGAATAGAGCAAGCACATGGATTCCTGCCCCAAGGCGGATGTTTTACCTTACATCCTTTTATCTATTGACTTAGTCATAAAAGCTACCACTTCAGAGGTGGGAGACTGAGGTTAATTTTCTCTCTGCCTAAGAAGATTTGAAGCTGCATCTCCCACACTAATGGCCTGAATATCAGTCAATCATATATTGTGGGATGAATAATCTCTTTTTGCCTCTTGAAACTATACCAGTTCATACAGAAAAATTATTGACTGTGAAAATCTGGATGGGGAGAGGAGTAGGACATTACTGCCTCACAATTACAAAGCTACAGGGGAAACGGGAGAAATATTTTGCTTCACTTAACCTTATGTGTATATTTGCTGAAATTATACAGGCACTGGAGCTCAGGTGTCCGCTTTGCCAGATGGGTGGCACAACCATCTGTGTTTCTGTGGATTTCCTGAGACAGCAAAGGCCCTAAAATGTTGGTGTTTTACAATGCTTGATTCTGGTTGCAAGGGCCAACTGCCTTTGAGAATCTAGCACTGACTTTTTGCAATAGCTGAATGTTTTATAGTTAGTAATTATGGAAATTATCTATTATAATTTGCATTTTGATATACTGCATTCTCTTAGGTGAGTAATGATAGCTCAGGATTTAATTATCACAAATGCATAACCTTCTTGCCTCTAATTTTAGTCTGTTCTGCTACACCTGTCTCTCATCTGCTATGCTCATCTCAGTCGCAGTATGAATGGAATATATTTGCCTTCTATACCTTTCCATTCCCAGGATTTCTGTCCTCCATGTCAGTGGCTATTTTGTTCTCTGAGCTCTTCCAGTTTCTTACACCACTCTATAAACCTTGGAACCTACAATTATTTTTCTGCTTGGTGTTGTTTTCCCCTAATTTAATGTTTTTTAAAATATAAATAAAACCGTATGTTAGCTTTAATCATTTTAAGCAACATCTCTTCCCTCTTGAGATCCTTATTTTTATCAACCATTTCTGAACGCAAAGCGAATGGAAAGGTCACCCTAAAGGAGAAGCTGCCAACAATGCAGAACACAAATTTTGAACTTGCTCACTTGCAACTAGGCCAAAGCTGTGGTGGAAAAAAAAGACTGCTGAGAAATTTTCTGTTGACAGGCTATGTCATTAACTTCTTGTCTCCTTCATTTTCTTATCAATGTGGCAGTCCTACGAAGCCAGTGTTTTGATTCTCTCCTGTTTGATTCTCTTGTGCTTGGATTAATAATGCTGATTGATGCACAGTTTTTGAAACTTTTTTTTTTTTTATTTTAAACAGAGCTATCTAGAGGTACCTCCCCTTCAGAACAGACAAATATTTCCAACTCTCCAAAATATATTGAATTTTGCTATGTTGTCTGTTCTTGCTGAATGCCAATAGAATAACGTGTCTCTGGCACTATGTTACAGTGGTGAGAGTAATGTTCTTGAGATCTGCAGATAAACAAGAACTGGTTGCAACTGTTGAGCAATGTGTGCAGCTCATAGAGTGTGACACAAAAGAAGACAGCAACAACAGTCATATTATTTACTTCTCATTATATTCCTTTCCTAAACCAGAATATACATAGGAAGCATTTTTGTAAGTGGTGTCCCTAGCAGCTGACAAAGAATAAAATTATGAAGCTAATCCTCTCTGCTGAAATGATATCCAAGATTATCTGTAACACGGCATCCTACATCTGGACGCGCAACAGCTGTTTATGGGAGATCCCCCATGGGTAGGATGACTGCAAGTGATTGGTGTATAAAGAATATCCTGGCACACTAAAGTTAGGAAATACAATCTCTGTATAGAAGTTCTTGCTGGGAGGCGTATGCCTCATTCAAACCTGCTAGGCTATATATTGTGAAATCTGGAGAGGAATAGGAGTATGATTATGAAAATGAAGCTGGATACCTAAGAACAAAAAAGCAGCAATTTTCCTGGGATATGGCACTGTAAGTGCAGAGCACTCAATGCCAGTTAGGTGAAAGGTTGTAGTACCTGTTTAAAACCAACTGGGTTTAATCGGTCAAGCAGCACTTTTGTGAGCAACGTGATTTTCTTCTGAAACTAGGTTGGGCAGCAGGTTTCCCTGTAATGAATTCCACAGCATTGCCAGCCTCCAGCTATTAGCTCTGGGCTGGTGGATTTACTCTGCATTACCATGTCGAGCCTGAGGTTCAGATTCCAGACTTCTGTATTTATTGTGAATAATACTTAAACATTTCAGAGTCTGGGAAAATTTGGAGCTGCCTTAAACTGGGTGTGGGGGCACTGGTAATTTAAGTTAGTGTATGAGCCCAAGGTACAATATGTCTGCACATCAGACAAGGAGTGGAACGAATGAAAAAGTTCCTGGGGTGGTGCTGTAGCATTGGGATCTTCCTCCACCTCTCTGTTTCTGTAAGATGTTAATGTTGATGAACAATAATAATATGGGCATCACAGTGCTAGTATAGATGAAACAACCTGTCTCTTCAATAACACTACTGGGAGCAGTAGGCTACTACGAGCACAGGTGGATTTCCACTCTACATTAGATTCCCATAAAATACCACCTTCACAGTCCCAGCCTTTGACATTCAGTGATCTGAGCCCAAGATACACCAAAAATCACCTAAAACTTCAGGATTAGGGTAGTCAAAGGCTTTTTTCCTCTGCTACAGATAGATTTTCCACAGCAAGAGTGAAACTTGCATGTGTTGGAAGTAGAACTGTTAGTGGGTCAGACTGACGTCATGAGGGACCTCAAAACCATTGCAAACATCACTATAATTCCTAATGGCATGCTGCTTGATTGCCATTAATTAAGACAGCTGAAATACAGAGAGCATGCAATAAGTAAGTGAAAAATAAAACAACATGAACACCTCCTCCATTCTGGGTAGTAAAGCACGAAACAGAGAATCTTCGATGATGAGTGTCAGTCATGTTACTTCAGGTGCTTCTACAGCATGTGGCAAAGCTACAGTAGAAGCGGAAATTTAAGAATCTGAACAATATAATCCCCCACGTTTCCCCTCTATTTCCCTTTTCAGTTTTTAGAGTTAGTTAAAGTATATTCTGATGTGAAAAGATTTTGAGCAAGAGCAGTTCCTCAGTTTCCTAAAATAAGGTATCCTTTTCTAGGATAAGTCACTCTAGTTTTATTCCGTCTCTAGTACTGTCTGCACTACTGACTATAATGCCAGCTGGTAGCAGGTCTTTGCAGCAAGTAACACAATGAACAGTTCATGACTACCAGTTCAGAAAAATCCTTTTTTCTAAACTAGAAATGAAGCAAGGAAAAAAATTCTTCAAGAAAGCAGAATTCCAGAATCTGATATTCCAAGATCTTTTCATTCAGATGATGAAGGAGGTATCTCTTCCCACAGCCTCAGACTTGGAAACACAGCCAATGTGGTCTTACCCAGGACTGTGACACCGCAAGAGCCTGAGCTGCTGCACAACAAAGAATTGCACATACAGAGACCAGGAAAGCCTGAGGAAAATGGTAACAGTAATGAATGCAACCCAGGATATAAGAATGAACCCATGCTAGTTTCTTTTCAGCTTGTAATAGAGATATATAATCAAATATTTTCGGGAGATGGCTAATCCTGTAAGATCAGGACTAGGTTAGACAAGATCCAAGCACAAAGGAGACCGCATTAAAAGGCAATAGAAAAGAGAACTGAAGAAGCTGAAGCCAAAGCCTCAGCAGAAACCGCTTTTTTTCTCATAGCCTGGGGGCAGAGTCAGTGCTCTTTTCTGATAATAAAAAGTAAACAAAATAAAATGTGACAAGACATTCCTCTTGACAGATGGTTGAAATTTTAATACATCCTACTGATGTTGCTATTTTAAGGGGGCTAGAAGTCCTTTTCCTGTTTCAGCCACCAAATCAGTGTGATCTCTTAAGCATATATCTTTTCAGTTTTCAGTTTTCCCACCTGTAAAATTGAGACAATTGAACTGTGTCTTTTTACACTGTCTTTTTTAGCAGCTAAAGATAAATAAAGGTTTCTGTGGATCTGGTGAAACGCAGCAAATTGAACGTAAATGTTTTTCATGTTATTGGAGGCCTTACAAGACGGGTGGGATGTAGACAAGTAGCATTCTTATATTGCTGGTAAATGGACACACACAAGTACTGTGTCACTTTACTCTGGTACAAGAATAGGGAAAGTCCGTCTCCTAGGCAAGGTTCAAACTGTCTCCAAGTACTCTGCGGCATGGGAGAGCTCTCTGACAAATGGACCCACGTATGCTGGGTTTGACCAACTTTAATGTATTTAAAATTTTTCAGCATTTCTACCCCATCCTAATAGAAGTTTGTATCTAGAGCCATGAACACTGAGACGAATTTCAAGTTAGGCAAGCAGAGGGAAAAAAACAGAAACAAAGCTCAATATATCTTACGTCTTGTTAGTCACACAGCTGTAGAAAAACCCCTGTGTCTCTGCAGTCTCCTCAGTCTGCCCCTCAGGCGGCATGAGATTCCTCGAATTTTGCTGTCTCCCTCTCACTGGAGCTAGTATTGTTCAGCTTAGACTGAGCTCACAGGCAAGCTTCCAAACTTTCAAAACAATTCTTGCAGCAACTGCAGAAATGCATTTAGTAACAGCTGTTTCTGTAGTTCTGTTAAATTTTTGGTGTCATGTATTAGCTTCAGCATAACAAAACTCTGCCAGTTACCTAGGATATTTTCATCTTAAATCATGTCCAGCTATCAACTAACTTGTCCTGATAATTATGCCACTTTCCTGAAAAATCTTGAAGAGCTTTACTTCCATAAAAAATGCGATATCACATTCAAGTCATTAGACGCATGGATTTGCTTTTATGAGTTCTAACATAGCTGATGTCTGAAACAAAAAACAGATACACAGTTTGGTTTTACTGTCATCAGTTGCTCTGACAGATCAAGAATAGGATTTCAGTCCACTCCTATGCTGCTAAGACAATTTCTGCCAGTTAGTGAAAGATGTTTTCTTCTCTATCAATTGGTGGTGAAAGAAACAAGTAATCTTGATTTTTTTCCAGGGCAAGTAGTATAATATGAATAATATAATATATTACAATACTATACTATACTATACTATACTATACTATACTATACTATACTATACTATACTATANTGTTTTACTTTGCCATTAGCAAATCTCAGTTCAGAATTTCTAGGTATTGATTCAGTTTCTATTAGCAGTACTAATTAATTAGTTAATTAGTTAAGTAACTAATTAGTACTAATTAACTGAGTTAAATGCCCAGTCAGCACAAGAGGTACTTAGGTCCATTGCGGAGTAAGAGGAGTTCACACTTAGGCCAATGCAACCTCAGAAAAGCATGGATGGATAGAACAGACTTGAACCTTCTGCACCACAGCAGTTGCTTCTTTGGACCAGTTTCATTTCGGCAGTGTGCATAGTCAGCACGACGCCATGGGGAATATTACTTTTCCCTCAGAATCCCATTAGGCAGCTTGTGGTGCATCCTCTCTTACACCGCTGCTGCATTTCAGCTTACTGGTCTCTGCTCTTCCCAAACAGAGAAGATATAAGGGGCTGAAATTTATACCGGAATTCTGTAGATCAAAATTTTTTTGTTGTTTGCTCTCTTCATCTCTCATGGACATGACTGACAACGTAGTCACCAGATTATGAGTGGATGGTCTGCAAGGAAAACATTTCATGGGCATTTTGCAGGAAAAAAGTGTTTGATTTCCTCTTCCAAAAGTGAGGTGATGCCTCTGTCTGCAAGATTGGATGCTCTTTTTCACCAGGCATTACAATGAGGGATAAGTGGCCATTCAGCTGAATGCTTTTAATGTTGTTAACTGAGTTAAATGCTTGTGCAACAGGGACCAACATTTGTGGCTAAGCCATTTGAAAGCCACCCATTGGTGTCAGGATGTGGCAAAATGCTGCCTTGTACCTGCTCCTCGCTCAGACCCCACTGCCTGACCTGTCTTCTTCCCTTAAAGGTACGTTTCTCCATGTCTTTCTGACTTGATCTACTTCATTCTGTAATGACATGACTGTGACAATCTTGTGTCCAAAATCTTCAGCACCCACCCTTGACGTCATTTTTTCTCAGAAAACTCTTTGCTTACCCTTCAATCACTTATTAACTGTAGATAGTGTCTACAAAAGCCTTTGTGCCACCGTGTTTAACTTTTGTAGCTGTGTTATTAAGCCCATAAGCTCCATGACCAAGAATCTTGTGCTGGGAATGATTTTCTGATAGAAAATTCAGTTTCCCCATAATCCAAATGTTCTGAAGAAAAAGATGATTAAAGCATTTTGTTCTGGCTTTGCTCATCTCCACATATATTAATTACTGTAATGTATAAGTAAATGATGTAATTATTGTAATGTATAATGTGTATTATATGCATGAAGCGTATTTTAACTTTATTCAGTGGGCCTAAATTGAATCATTTCAATAGTATTTTCAACTGGAATTTTTATTGCCTTTTGACTGTTATGTCTTGTGTTGGACCTGTTATTGCTGGAAATTATACATGCTGTATAAATGAACCCTCTAAATCAACTTGATCTCTTTCTTTTCACCTGGTTGCAGCTGAGTAATTGGCACCAAACTGCACCTCACACCCTGCTGCTCTGGTCTGGGGAGGCAGATGTAACTGTCTAAGAGACTCTGCTGGTTAAGCTGGGACTATGTAATGAGCCTCTGGAGAGAGGTTTTCTGCGTTATGTTTTTGGATGTAAGTGTGTAAAATCTGCCTAAGCTCTATGCTGCAGTACTGGTGTCTTGGCAACCACTTGTACATTGCAAATTTGTTTACAGCCTGGCTACTTAAAATGGCGTATTATGTAAATGCTGTTGGTTGCTATCAATATGTTTGGATGGGTAAGTAAAACGCAGACAGCTGTATATTAAAAGGGCCCTGTTATGAGCTAGTTGGAACCAATTGCTCTTTTGCAGAAGTGCATGTTTTGCTGTACGAAACTGAGAGGGAAATTAGACGTTGAAAAAAGGAGACCTGCTACACTTCTTGGCTCTTATGATTACTGGACAATGTACGCAAACCAAAACTCAGGTCAGGAACAAAGAATGGTATTCATAAATGCAAGTATCTACAGTGCAGGCTTCGATACCTGAGCTAGTTATACAAACTTTTATAAACATGGAAATCTGGTCTATCTGTGGAGCTTAGAATTTAGTACTAAATTGGAGGCTGTTGGCAAACTGATCAGATCAGTCATGGCATAAACTCAATTGACTATATATTGACTAGATTTTCAGTGATTACATAGTGGTTCCAGACAACAAACTTAGAGATGCCAGTATGTCAGCTGAACCTAAGCCCCTTTGCTTCTTAGCAAATGTGTGTTGCATATGCCAGATCATAAAACCCAGTGCTGTGTAGATCCTCCCAAATTTTCTGGGAGGTTACTGCTTATATTCATCAGAGGATTTCAAAGAACTTTACAGGCATATATTATGGCTAAAAGTAATACCAGTGCCATATGACTGAGAGCAGTGACTGTAGTATCTCCAAGAGGTTAACATTATAACCATTTACATTGATGCAGTTGTCAGAAATGCACATATAAATGGTCATAATTTTAAATATAAAGCAAAAGATTTAGAACAGCCAAGATACTGCATGGAAGTCAGAGCCTGCACCACCGAAAGCTGAGCACCATGGCGGTTACATGGCCTACACCTGGCAGCTGGAATGAGATGTTATACGGGGGACACATGGCTAAAAATTGCTAGGGTCAAACTCAACACAGGCTCCTTCAGGCAACCTTTCCCACAGTTCCTTTTCTATTCTGTGGTTTGGAAAGCACATGAACAGATGTACAGTCTGTTGGAGTCCCATAGGTGCTCAAGGCAGTGGATGTGTCTTGCATTGGTCTTGCACACAAGTTTATTAGCCATTTGCGTGCTGCACTGTATCAAGTTTTCTTTCCTTGGTATGCACTAAGCAAAAAATCCTCAGGTCTCAAAGATCAGAGAAGGTAAACAATTTGCTCAAAGGCACAAAAGGAAATGGTGACAAAGCTGAAAAATGGTCTGGGTATTCAGGCCCTTGGCCACCTTTGCAATAACTTTTTGATAGCATTCCTTTCCAGAAACAGCTCCAGCACGTTCCATTCTCCAGTTAGGAGAGGAGCTGTCTGCCAGACTGAAAGAAGTTCAATTAAAAAATAAAGACAATCAGGTCTTTATGATTTCTTGCAGGAAAGCTAACAACATATCTCAAATTTTCATACTTGTGTAGCTGAAACTGGTTAATTTTGCTCTGTATAAAACAAGAAATCAAGAGCTTGACAGTAATGAAACATTCATTTTATTTATCTTTTTACAAGGCAGACAATTAGTAATTTTATGGTTGAAAAAGCTCATTTTTAAACCTTGCATGAGGATGTTATTGCTAGACCTATTCTGATGTCACCTTTATTAAAAACATGAGTGTAACTTGTTCTGAATCTGTTCCCTTCTGAAGGGGGAAAAAAATCCTTCAAAACAAACAAATTGGGAAACTTGTTTCAGAAGATTTACAGGTCTTGTGAATTTGCTCTTTAAAAGTTTTCAAGACAGCTAAAACAGAAAGGAAAAGGACCTGTGTGCTCTCACACTAGGTTTATGTTTCACAGAACTGGCCTTTCTCTGGAAGTCTTGTATGTCTTGTCTTCTCTGAGAGGAAGATCTCCTTTCCTAAACATTCTTTCCTGTTGTAGCTCTTCCAGAACCATGTTGTACTGGAAGTTCATCACTTTTGGTTTGAGTAGACTTGTTTGCAAAGGATACCCAGCTATTACAGAAAAATACAGAAATGACTGTTCAGTTGCAGCCCTTTTTTCCCTGAATACAACTCATGAGTTGCCAGGTCCTGTTTGATGTCAAGAAAAGTGCTAGGTTCAATCTCAGTGAGTCTCTACTAGAAAGGCTTAAACAATTTTTACTTGGGACCTCCTCCCCTAAAATTCTTTCCCCCCAAACCTGAAAAACTACATCCTTCAGGACTTCATTATAAGCCTTAATTTTCTCCCCTGTCTGTTTCTATGCCAAAAAAATAAATCCAAGGGGATGCAACATAAAGCTTTATGAGAGGGGGGAAAAAAGGAATCACAGTAAATAATCATGATAGGAAAATATAAATAATAGGATTAAATTCCTGCCAGGGCATCTTAAACTACAAAGAGCTGATGAGGTATCTGGCTGTTGCTTTTCTCTGCTTGTGAGTCAGATTTCAGAGTTGATGGTTTCAGCTTGAAGAACACCAACCTCTGAGCAAATCTTAATGCACATGCCATACTCGGAACCCAGTGCCTTTTGATATTTGAACCGTGGGCTGCTCAGGGGGAATCCAAGCTGCTTCGGAGCTGCTTGTTTTGTCTCTCAGCAGATGGTTGTGTTCTCCTACCCAAACCAAACAAGCTCTCTAGGATTTTTGAAAAGACAAATATTTATTGAAATTACATTTGCAAACTGGATGTAACTTAATAGCTTTGTTGACCTGTGCAACAAAAGGAAGATTTGGTAGTATGCGTACTGTCTGAATAGCTGTCAGATCTTGCTGTGTTCGAAATGGGGGCTCAGTCACATCGATAAAGGTTTCCTGTGGCTCTAAATAAATGAAGGCAAGTCTCGATTCCGGAGTTTAAACTGAAAACTTTTTAATCTCAAAGTAGTAGTCAAATGCTTAAGCTGAAGAGGTCTGTCCCTTAACTGCTTGCAGCCAGTAATTTGAAGGCTAAATTTTGATCACAATTATACTTGTACACCTCCAGTCCTTTAGCAGAATTACCCCATGAAAAAAATCTCTTCCTAGTTCTTTATTTTGACACAATGCCTGGCCCTGAGCTCAGTGACATCAAGGGATGTTTGAGGACTGTGCTTTTAAATATGTCTTCTCCGTGATGTGCCTGCTCACAGGCACCAACCCGACAGATGTTGTTGCAGTAGGCTGTAAAGCACAGGCAGCACTAAGATAAGTAGGTGCCTTATTTTTACTAAGGTACTGAACTACTCGCTGCTGCTAATTTAACTTGGAGATTATGTACTTGAAACTTTGTGGACCTGGACTTCATGGAGCTGTAATGACCAACCCTGTAAACCGCAAAATGAGTGCAAAGGAGTGAAATACTATTTGTGGCCAACAACTTCTAATGCAGCTGTGCAGCTCTGTCAAAGCCACAGCACACCGAGCTTGGTCAGACAGTTTCTAGTTCGCAAGGATCATTTCTATGATGACCTCCATTAAACAGATTTGTGGAATGTTTCATCTTTTCACAGCTTGGACATATCTTATAAATTACAGGAGTCAGGACCTGTTATATCATCATAACAGCTTCCCTGCAGGAGGAGGTTTGAAACAAATCTCTTCAATGCAATGGAGATCGTTTTATGATCAAGACCATGAGCATGTAGTAGACTCCTTAAAATAACATTATGACTTTCAAGATTTTTTCTTTGTTGTTGCCTTGTAGTATTTCCCCAGAGTTGTTTGCTCAATGCCGAGCTACCATGATTTACAAGGGCCTCATGCTGCCCCCCAGGAGGTGGAGTATAGTGCTTCTGCTGTATATGCAACTAACCCATGTTGAGAAAGCTCTGAGTTTTAGTTTAAAAGAACCCCTACTGTCTCTATGAACAATGAAAAATAAAAATCTCTCTCCCTCTCACATCAGTCCTGAGGAGAAAAAAAAAAAAAAAAACCACTTCAGAGTCTTCCCATGCAAACCTCCCTATAATTAACTGAGTTGGTTCAAAATGGTTAGGAATAACTTTTAGTTTTTTTTTTTTTATTTTTTGTAATATGTATATTCCTTTTTTGGGTTAAAAGCCGTATTGTGAGAAAAAATGTAATCATGGTAAAGAGTACCAAGATCTGGCAACACCGCCTTTGCAAGTCTTTGTATCTGTACTGATGGGATGAGGACTTTTTGTTCTTACTTTAATGTAATATGGTGCAAGCCCAAATAGGATGCATGGAACTCTGTAATTTTCTGAAATATCCATTTTAAACAAAGCTTGCCCTAAATAAAATGTCATCAGAAGTTTAAGAACCAGCAGCATAGCTACTCTTATGTGAGAAATGGAAGCTAAAACTGACTAGAAATTTGGGATGTTGATGTAGCAACATTCATTGTCACACTGAGGAATACAAAAATGTCATGGGATAAGAGAAGAAATGGAAATTAGATTAAAAAATCTGCCTGTTGCCTTTCGTGTTTCTGCACCGTCATCCACCATGACTTTCAGGTGCTATATCAATAGTATGAAAGATGTGAAAGATTGTAATTTCAGCAAAGATTGGTATTTTTAAACATCTGAAGTAATTTTTAGTCTGTCACATTGATGTAAACTTGGAATAGTCATGCTGATGTTTCTGGATTTACTTCAAATTCATACCTGCATTTCCCTTTGAGCAGGTGTGAATGCTTCTTTTGAAGAGAACTGCTTTAAAGTGCAGTCTTTGGCTACACCTTGTGCAAAGTGGTTCTCATGAGAAAGCACGTAGCACATAAACGAAAAAGCCAAACATTTTGTTGTATGGCCTGGTGCGTGCAGAAGCTCCCTGCTCTCAGAATAACAGCCTGTGGCACTCTCGTTAAGTGACTACCAGTGCCAAGGATCGTGACGGGTCTGTGGAGTGCAAACTAATTATCTCCAACAATTGTGTCTGCTTATTTCTCGCATGAATGGATAACATCTTCAGTGGAGCTGGTCACATATCATCGCTCAGGTTTAAGGGCTGTTGATTGGACAGTGGATGTTTTGTGGCTATTCATAAAGAGGAAGAGTGAAAATACAGCCAGTTTCACATTTTATAACTGCATCTGCGGTTCCAGTGTAATTACCTACTAAATACACTCTGAAATCTCTTCTAGTTGCAGCAGGTGAGAAGTGCAAAATGTGGAGGATACAGAATAAAGAAATGTCTTAATGTTTACAGATGATTTAGGCACTTCTTCCCATAATTAAAGCAGTCCTCTGTCAGCCACTGAAAGGGTCTAGTCATACAAAATGCTGAGAAACTCCTACAGTTAATTTTCCACCCTCCGTTTCCAGATGGTTCAATAAAGCCTGATTCTGCAAGGTACTGCAGATCTTGGGACAAGCTGACTCCACACAGCCTCAAAGGAACCTTCTAGAAATACGTTTGAGGAGTTTCTGGGCAGTGAGCATGGTCCGCATCCCCAGATGCAGACAGGCACACATTGAGCATGGGAGCACGGGCAGAGAGAAGCGGCACTTTTTTTCCTTTCAAAAGGCAAGGTTTGATATCGAACGAGATACGGATCAGTTACCTTATGCCTAAAAAAAAAAAAAAGGTAGCTGGTATCTGTGGAATACAAGGGATTACTGAGGATGGGAAAGAGGGACAGTTAAGTGGTTGTCTTTGTGGCAGGAGAGGGGAACTCTCAGTCCAGGAAACCTGGGAGCTAAGGGGCTTTGCATATGTATATGCACATGCATTTGTCTGCTTACTGAGGCACTCCTTTTGGAGTAATGGCTAAAACTGAAAAACAGAGTGACTGGGGTGAAAAAAGCACTGGTGTTAATGAGGTATCACATCTAAAAAGCCAAAACAAAGCAGAAAGATGGCAGCTTTTCCTATCTGCCATAAACTCCTGCTGGGAAAATATGGACTAATTATTTGACTACTTGTTTTGTTTTTGTTTTAAAATTTATACATCTGAGAGCTATTTCATAACTTCCCCAGGATGTATTAGCAAAGTCACTGTCCTTGACATCGTCAAGACTTGGCCCAGAACACTGGTGATAGCAGAAAATAATTAATGTGAGAAGCAGGTTATTTGGGGAAAGGGGGGAAAGAAAAAGAAAAGCTGCCACTGCTGACTTCATTTTAAAAGAGTAAAGCGCTTCAGTGAGCTTTTCAACACTGTAAACCTCCCTGTTTCAAACACCCATTTCTCTCATCTCTCCCTCCTGTCTGTGTTTTTGCATGACAGCTCCCAAGAGCATTGCCACTGCACTAAATCATATGAAGGACATTTCTCAAAGTGTCTGCCTGTCCTTCCTTCTTTCATAGTAAAGTCATTCCTCTTTGGAGCTGCTGCTCTCCTGTAAGAAGGAACCAGATTGTTTGAACTAAGAATTCCTGATTGTGCTGAGTCCGGGCTCCTCTGTGGACACCGAGATGCTCTGAACTAGACAAACATCTGGATGCTGGGACACAGTCTGGGTTTGGCCAGTCCTGACTGCCAGCTGCTTTGGAGGCCCCCTGCTCTTTTTATGCATTCTGCTCTCCCCTTCTTCCCTTGCATGTCCAGAAAAGTATTTAGATGTTTTTTGGAGCACAGATTGCTGTTTTTTCCTTGCACGGGTCCCTGTTGTTGATTCTGTGAGTGGCATTGATGGACAGTGCTGCCTGCTGTCCTAGCTGCAGGAGTCTCAGTGATGACATGCCATGAGGGAAGCAGAGCACTGAAAGCCCTCAAGCTTTGTAGGTCAGTGAAAAAAATAAAAAGGACGCAGAGGAAAAGCATCGGGATTTTTCTCTCTCCTGCAGAACAAGCTGCTTATCAGAACACTTTTATTTTGCTGGACCCTCCCTACCGCCTCTGAAAACGATTGCTCTGATTCAGGCTCACAGTCAATGATTCATCCGTATCTGAAGCTGCTCTTTAGGTCAGACCTTGGGACACAGAAGAGCAGCAATGCAGAGCTGCAGGTAGACATTTTCCTGGAGGAAGTCTTGAGGCTTCCTGCTGCTTTGACACAGTTTGATAAGTGGCCTCGTGTAGGTCTCGCACTCTCTCTTCCTCTCTTTTCCACCTGTGGCTTTAGTTCTGCCTCTCACCTTGGAGCTGCTGGCCAATGGCAATACAATGAATGGGCTCTGTGCAGTGCATGACCACTTCTGCGTATGGAGAAGGAGTGCGGCTACAAAAACGTTGTTATTCAGATACAACAGTGACCTTACCTCATGGGGTGGGCACTCAAACCCAAGGCAGCTCGCAAAACAGACTACTAGAAGGAGTTAATCTGAAAAGAATATGATGTCTTTGAAATAATCTCTGTATGAAGAACCCCCAAGATCAAAGTTGTAAAATGCCTAAAAGAATGCCAACTTGTGAGCTGAATTGAAAGAAATATGAAAGAAGACGATGTTAAATGTTTAGTACAATTTGTAAATACACAATAGTTCAACTGTATTGTAAATATGCGATAAATATGCAATATAAATACACAAATGTATATGGGGGCCCAAGCTGCCTGTTTTAGAGCACTAAAAATGACACTTGTTACAGTCAGTGTTGTTACTGCTGAGAAGCTGCAGGAATTCTTTATGCTAACATCTACACTCATGTCAAAGGTTGTATTGTTTCAATGACCGTATGCTCCTTATTCACAGAGAAGTGCGATTCACAGGCTTAATAATGCAAAAAAAGGTATAGCCATTTTAGGAGCTTAAGATTTCTAATTTTTCAGAAGGAAAGAAATTAATTATTGGACAGTGTCAAAGAAATAATCTAGGTCAAGGCTGGCTACTCAGACTCTTTTGCATCGTGTTTGTCAGGAAAATATAAATTTTACTAGGAAAAATAATCTGATGAACGAGAAACTTTCCAAATTGGAACTTGTTTCTCTCACCCAATGTCCTCTTACGTGACTTGTGGGAAATGAGTCACTGAGGCTTATCTATATGGCAAGCAAAACAATACAGAACTTGAGCTTAGGTACAAGAAATTGTCTTGACGCTGATCTCTTATTTGCACTGCTAATTTGCCACTGAAATCAATTTGGAGCATCTCAAGAAGTCTCATATTCAGGAAAAAACTACCCCCCTGTCTTCTAACTACTGAGGATTTCTATTAAAGATATGTCAAGCTGGGTATTTCATTCCACTAATTCTGGAAACTGTGGTCACTATTTTCATTGTACAAATGACAAGCTGAAGCAGAGCGGCTGGCTGACTTGTCAAAGGTCACACACAAAGTAAGTAGCAGAGTCAGAAGCCTGATTTTGAGTCCCTGCTTGAAAACACAAAATAAAAATACTTATCTCAGGTGTGATTTAACAACAGCTTGGAAAAAGCTTTACTAGGAAAAAAAAAAACACAAAACTCCAGGTATGGCACATGCACTTGAGATCCCAGGTCCTCTAAATACCTTACTGAATGAGGAGACAAGGGTGAAATGTGAAAGATATTTATGTAGCTTGATAAGGGTACAACAAAGGGAAAAAAAAAAGGGGGGGGGAAGATTGAGCAGGTAAGTCAGTGAGCTTGACATAAGGGTTAGGACTTGTGCAATGGATTAAAGATTAGCTTGGAGACTGATAGGACACAGGGGATGTCAGTGAAAGATAACAGTTCAGAGTTAGGAAAAGGCAGCAAGCTGAGGACCACACTTATCTTTACCTTGGGTATAAGTGATCCAAAGAAACATGCCTTTTCGAGCTGCTGAAATTTGCAGATTTTTGGCAAGTATGATGACAATGGGGAAACTTGAGAAACACAGGAGAGAATGCAGGCCCAGATTTCTAATTCTTCAGACTATTTGGGTTTACCGTAGCACATATAAATTGAGGGTCACCTGAGATATGCACCTGTGTTCAAAGGTGTTTTCAAACAAGGAACACAGAGAAATTCATTATGCGTTGGTAGCAGTTCTGCATTTTTATAACACTTCTCATGCAAATAAACAAAAAAAAGTTTCCTAAGATTTTTCTAAACTGCATTGCTTCCCTCTGGGGTGATGTATAGTGACTGTTTGCAACAGGGAGCAGGTAAGTGTTTGGAAAGATTGTCTGCGTCTGACCAAAAATGAGAATTTATGTCTTATAACTGCACACGTTGGAAGCATGACAATAGAAATTACATATTTCATGGAAATCACCTTGGGTCAACTAGCAATTAAGCCGTCAAGGGTAAACCACATCCGAAAACAAGAGAGACTCTTTCTCAGTGTATTCTTCTTGGGGTAGTAGTAATACAATGAAAGTCAGGTAATTCACAAGTAGGGCTGCATCCAGACCAGACTGCCTATGAAGGGGGATTTGTGATCTCTAGTATTACACTGAGAAACTGGGCTAGGGTGGGATGAAAGGGGAGAACTCTGCCCCAAAGATTTCTATGGTTTCTCTTCAATAGTATATCCAGCCCAAGAGGGCTGCACTCCTGCCCTTTGCCGAAAACATAGAACTGCATAGCTCCTTCCAAGTATATGATGTAATTTTGTAAGTGCTCTCTTATGTGTGTGTTTGTTCTCAGTAGTGTAGCTCTTTCATCCAGTGCCACCACTGTCTTGGTATTCTGTGCACATTTAAAAACCAGTCCAATTTAAATGTACCCCTGTTGTGATACCTTTATTTCCTGAATTCATCTTGAGTGTGTGGGAAGGAATCATTGCAGTTCTTTGTTTTTAAATGGAACCTGATCTCTGTCAAGATCTCTGCTCAGGGCTTTCCATTAACAGCTTTTAGTTTACTAATCACTTCTTCTCTTGAGCTTCAGGCGTTAACCATTTATGTAATCAACCATAATACCTGGATAGGATCTTTTACATGTTAGATTGCTGTTGTTTGCTGAGTGAAAAAAATGAACTTCTTTAAGTGGATGTCTGATGAGAGGATAAATTGTTCACAAAGGAAGTAAAACCAGCCATGCTGTAACATAACCACAGCCCATTTAGACTTTGACAGCAGCTGGAGCTGAATGCTTCATCAGAAGGTCTAAAATTTCCCTAGTATAAATAATTGTATCTCTTTATGCCAGGAGATTTCTTCCTTATCCAAACTTATGCTCATTTTATGCCAGGAAGCTTGAATACTAATAACCTTAAATGTTCTTCGCAGTAACACTAATTAGGCTAACATTTTCCATCTACAAAATCAAAAACAACACAGTGCAGAACTTTACAGTTTTAACAAGAAAATCAAACAGCCAGTGGGATACCAAGTCCCACCCCAATGCAAAACCCAATTGGCAGGATTTCTCTGATTAGCACACAGCCAGCTATCAGTGAGCTGTTTTGATTTATTTAGGTGGTGGAGTAACAACTTCTGCAGGAACATAGGAGCTGCTCCTTTGCCCAGTCCGCTTGCAGCTATCATGGGTTGTTAGGTCAGGGTGGTTGAACTTTGCTGGACACATCATTTCCCTGTTGAACCAACATGTGTGTCTCTGTACTACCTATTGCACTCTGAAGCTTGGGTGTCGACACAGCGAAATGGTCATGGAGACAGCTGGCTTCCAAAAATAATCCCTTCCAGTCCTAGTTCTGCTGGGTCCAGTTGCCCCAGTGTGATGTTCCTGAGATGTGTTCGCAGTTTGCTCCTCCTTGATGGAGAGTCTTGGAACACTTAACCATCTCAGGAGCCACCCATAGGTATCTGGCAGATGTTACCCCTGAGCTCAAACCCGTGCCTGCACTACAGACACCACTGTGTTTAGGGCCAATGCTGAGGCAGTACTAACATGTCTGCCTGGATTCATGCTTTCTTGGTGTGGAATCTGTGGTATTTCTGCATCTGTGCCCCCAGACGTGTCCCCTAGAACTGGGATTTTCCCTGTGCCCAGAAAATGGAGAGCCACAGAACTGTATGGGATACTTTACAGATAGGGAAAAGAACAGAGGCTAGAAGTTATCTTTAAGACTTCACCAGTTATCTTTAAGTCTTCAGGTCTTCCTCTTCTCCTCAGACTTGCTGCCTACCTCTAGAGGTCCCTGAGGTCCCTTTGTGCTGTATTGCAGCCTCCTGCATTGCCTCCTAAGAGAGACAGAGAACCGTTCTGTACTCCTCAGCCATCGGGTGCCTAACATCTTGCAGTGCCTCCATTTTGAGCATCATATGCTCTAGGTACTTAAAAAAATGTTCAGAATGCTGGTTTTACATCAGATTTACAAGAAATTGGTGAAAGTTTCCAGCCAGGACAAACAGACTCCTGGCTCCTGTCTAAACTTCACTGGAACTTGAAGAGGGAGAAGCAGCTAAACACAGGCTTTGATGCTTTCAGATGTATCCTGATGTGGCTGAAACACTCAAGCATGATATAGAAGGAAGGTATTTACTGTTATTTTAAAACAGATCACTACGAGCAAAATCTTTTCTGAATCAGAAACAGAATGACAGCAATTACAATGCACCATACCTTATAGCGGCTAGACTACTTCAACACTGATGTCTAGGCTGACCCAGTGAAAAAAATTCTAAGACTGGAATTTTAGCATGTGACAAACTTTCAGCATGTAAGTAATTTTAATTAAAGGATGGAATACAGCACATGCTTACATGTAGAGGGTGTTTTTTGGCCTGGGGCCTAATTTTTAGAGATTCTAGATATCTAGCTGCTCAGTGCAAGATCACTAAAAGCTACTGAAGCCTGGCATCTCTAATGATGTATCTAAAATGAGATTAATTTAATCTAACATGGCTCTAATCCTCCTCTCTTCGAAATTAGTAATAAAACTTCTATTAGCATCATGAACTGATAATGAAGCAGAGGTATCATGTTTTATTAGCTGGTAACTGAGACATTAAGAGATTTAGAGTAAGATTTTCAAAGTGATGAGAGCTCACCCAACTTTTCTCCTTATAAGATGTCTGAGAATTTTACTGCTCTATTTGTCAGTGCCAAAATACTTCTGAAACCTCCCTGCATTGACTTAAATGCACTCAGTAGGTGCAGAGCACCATGAAGTATTATGTTTGCGTCCTCTGCTTGACCTGTGTGTGTTCTCTGTCTCTTAGAGCGTGCACTCCCTTGAGTCATATGATGTCAAATACATTCCAAAGAATATAGATAAAACAGTCTCTTCTACATGGATTAAAGCCTTTTTGCTTTCCTCTTTCACCCCCTCCAAAATTTTGGACTGGGAAACAGCAATCAGAAAGGTTCCAGGTGCACTTCAAGGGGGATTCTTCTAGTGTGTGCAAAATAGGACAAAGTAGATATTGGATGGGATTTTGAACAGAGGTCACAGAAAAATAGTGACAATGAACTGAGAAATGAGACTATTAATTAAATGAGAAATGTAAAAGGAGGGAGAGGAAAGAATTGCTTAACAGAGCACATACGTGCTGCTGCTGTGCTTCATCCACTAGAAATGAGTAGATCTTTTGGAACCATAATAATCCATTGCAGGTAAATATATACTTCAGCAATTAAAAAATTATTATTATTTACCTAGAGCAGTAAAAAAGAATAAAGACTACAGAACCACGTAGTCTGCATGTGTGGGTCTGTGAGTGCATCAAAAGCAAACTCATGCACCAGTATATTCAGTCTGCAAAGCTGAAGACACTGTTTTCCTGTGAAATACAATTGCTGCTGGCACTGCCTCAGGACTTTTGCATTTCTTCACATGTTCCCAGCCAAACAAGGCAAGACTTCATCAGTACTTCGGTGAACTGAGGTGCAACAGAATAGAGGGGGCTAACAAAGTGTATTCCATCTCGACCCTTCTGGAGACTGGTGAGCAGAGCTCAGACTAGCTACTTCCTGGAAACTGCTCAGAATCAACAGTCTTTTCCAGCTTTAGTTGCCCCATGTTTATGCAGAGAGTTCAGTTTCGTAGTAGGGGCACCTGAGCTAGCCTGAACCATAGGGCAGTGTTGCTGGAAGCCAGACGTAATCCTGCAACAATGTACAACTCAAAGCCTGCCTGGTCCATGATAAGAAAGCTTATGTTGTTCCACTGGAAGTTCGCTTCTATTCGGAATTGAAACTTGGTCCTTGCAAATCACTTCACCGAAAAGCATCATCACAGCCTGCGATTGGCAATATCTACTGGATCTAGGCTTTTTATGCATAGCACTAGACTGAATGTTACAAGCCTTTGGGCCTTATCTACAGGGGAGAAGTTTGGTGTTTGCCCTGTCCTACTGACTCTTGTGGGACTTCCTGGAAGAGGGGAAGGAACATGGTGCCTTCTCTGACTGTGCACAGGGGAGATGTTCCCAAAGGGCACATGGGGAAGTGAGATGAGCGAGGCAAGAACATGGAAGGAGGAAGAATGAAGACATTTAATAAAAACCCAAGGCTTTCCAGCATACCAATGACTGAGATACCGCTGAGAGGACCAGGGAGCAGAGGCATCGGCAGGCATAGCTCAAAACATTAGTTGGCTTGGGGTTCTGCCCTATTTTTTGACCATGAAGGATTTGTACAGAAGAACACCCAAGCAAAAATTGTCAGGCTGTACAACAGCCACCTGGCTCTCAAACTTGGTAGGAAGTACTACAGAGTAGATGCAGTGGCCCAGCAAAGACAGAAATACTCCTTTCCTCGGGCACTTCACCAGGCATATTGGAATTATTGCCATTAAGAAGCATGACCAAACCCTGACAACACAGAATTCAAGCTGGCAGAAGGGCAGGAGTCCTTTGGGGTGCTGCTTCCTTCCACTGCAGAGCTGGGAGGTGAGAGCTTGCTCCTGCTAGACAGCTGGAAGGGTGACTGAAGGGTTTTATCTCATAGCACTTTGTGAAAGCAAAACCTGTTAATGGCTTATGACTATTAAATCTCTGCTAACAGTCAATGAAACGTAGCACACCTCATGGTCCTAGTGATAACAAAAAGGGAGACGAGAATGTGATTCTATATTTTTGTGGTCCTTACCCAGATTGTTGAATTTGCTGCTGTAATTCTCTTGCCCTAACAAAGCTTTAAACCAGACCAGGGATTTTCATTCTAATTTGTCACATTCTTTTTTTGCAGAGTTTGTTCAATTATTTTCCCCATCAATTAAGAAGATTTATGAATATGTTTTCTATTATGTGATCATGTTTGTCAAGTAAATTATTCATTACTTTTCCCTCAGCTAGCAAATTATTTGTGAACCATCATTTTCCCTTTTGTTTTTCAACCTGCTTAGACTTCTAAAATGGTGACAAAGTTTATATGTTTGATGAATGTGGATCGTTCTTCATAACTCTGTAAAATCCCCAAATACACTTTTTATAGGCTGTAGGAGTTGTATTTAAGTCTATTTGAACTTAGTAACGGATGCATCTAAGACCCCAGCTTTAGTCTAAGTTATTAGCACTTGCTATGTTCTGCAAAAATGAAGTCTACTTCAGTGTTAGGTGGCATATGATAGTTCAGTGAGTGGTAGTCTAGCCTTAAACATAAAGATTTGAAATACCATTGGAAAAGGAGTGGACTTTAACTCAAACTTACATAGTGACCACCCTAATACCAGGCTGCTGACCCAGTTTTCATTCCTCCCTTCCAGGAAGTCTTAGAGCACCGAGTAACAGAGACTGAAAGATATGTTCATCTGCAATACTGTGGTGGTTAAGGTGATCCTGATGATTTTCAGTGTCCCTATTTAAGTTGCTGCATCAGTCAAGCCGTGGAGGATCTGTCTTGTAGATGAATATCTACAAGATACATGAGTATCTACAAGATACAGTTATAAGACGAGTATCATTGGATTGTTGGCAGCAATAAATCAAAATGTCTGTCCCTAGGTTGCCTTTAATACAATTGCTGATCTACTTTGCAGAACTCAGCAGTGGAAGGTAAGAGGGGCAATAACTTGGTCAATAATACAGCCAGGGTTGGGATGAGGCATACACGAACCTAAAATATGGATGGTGTTATTTATCTGCAGTCACCTGCGTAACATTAGGTATTGGCCTCCTGTCAGGTCCTACGGGACAAGTGCTTGTCTTGCACAGAATGTGGCCATCATCAGCTCTTAATTGTTGGCAGGCTAAATGGAGGGGACACATGGGGTGATGGTGGTAAGTCTGATTTGCCCTTGACAATGATGTAAACTGTGGTAAGCCCTCAGGTGGTGGTAGGGCGCTAACCTGCTGACAACAGAGAAAAGAACTGGCCTAGTACAAATAAGTCAGAAGTGAAGCAAAAATGGCTGGAATCAGTTATGCCTATTCTGCATTTGATCTATGCATAAAGCAAATCCCAACCCCCAAATGTTTTCAATAATTTAGCTGTTCCTGTTGTCGTTGCTACAGCTATTGTTTTTCTGTTCCTTCATGGTGATGTTTTACAGTGGGCTGAGTCTGTTTTTAACCTCTACTGCTACGCAGTTTATCTCCGGTGCTCACATAAGAATGTTAAAAGAGTATGACATGGGTGTGCATGTGGAAATGATCTGTAATCTTTAGCCTGCAATAGTAGAACTCTCTTATCTCAGTACAAGGGAGGAGGGAGTGAAATTGGATTTCTTGCTGCTCGCGACAGTTTCTTTAGCTGCACTGTGGTAGCCCCATTCGGTATGATACAGCACAGCTAACCTAAGCTGCTTTTCTAATTGGGGGCAGCTGCCAGTTTCTCTTCAAAATTGAGGAATGTGAAAACATTATTTATAATATCGGCATTCTCCTGTTTCGTTTATCATTTTCTGACACCTTAAGTAAAGTTTTTCTCAATATTTGTCCCTCAAAAGAACAAACCCCAAGCAATTAAGAAAACAGCCCCCCCCAGTTCTTTACAGGAACAATACAAAGAGGTTTACTGCAATTGTGACCTTAGATTTCAGCTGGAGACATAGACCAAGAGCAGGTGATATGTTTTAAGATGACTGACAGCGAATTAACCATGTACAGTGTCTTGAAAAGTGCTGCAATGCATAACAGAGATTGTGTTAACCCAAACTCTTGATAACACACACAGTGAATTGGCATAATAGGAGCAATCAGATATTTGTAGAGGTGGAGCATGAGACAGAGAAGCTGCAACCTTGTAAAACTGCTTGTTGGAGGCAGCCCTCAGCCTGGTGCAATCCATGGGTGTTATTCTCTTTTCTGCTTCTTGAGGCAGTGTCTTTTGGGACTTACAACTGTAAGGAATGAAGAAAGTGCACCTCAGTCTAGATACATGTCCTAAACTAACCTATTGCCTCCCTTCTTGCCTTCTTCTCAAATCATCCCTGCTTGCACTTGTGTGGGGTGATAGTGAATCCTTTGGCTTATCCCTTCTGTCTCATGCTATTTATTGAAAGTGAGAGCCTTTCAACTTTTTCACTGCTCTTTTGTGTTGCTATAGCAATGGTGAGCCCCATCCTTGTTGTCTGGTTAGATGTACTTTTAATTGCTTCAATAAATGTGCTTAAATATATACAGTGAATGTTAATATTATAGTTATGTTACATCACATGCAATAAGGGAGATAAAAAGAAATGTTAATGGAATCTGATCTTCAACTGGTTTTGAAGCTGGTAATTTAGCTTTCGCCATTCTAACTTTTGGGCTGTGGCAGGGCTAATTACCTGGGGTAAACACCTGTGTTCAGCTGAAACCACAGGTAATATGCACATAGGATTGGAAAGATCTACCTGTACTGTTGAATTCAGTGCTTTACGGTCACAGGTGACTGTACAATAGACATTTAGCCCAGAGTGATGCACAGAGCATTTGCATCACCCGATGTTTTAGAAAAACACTCAGAACATACTCCAAAATCCTCTAACAAAATTAAAACTTTCATGTGCAGAGTGCTATTAGGAAGAGAGCAAGAGATAGGGATATCGTTAATGTTCTGTATTTCCATCATTATCCTACTCTACAAAGCACAGGGAAAGCATATGGCATGGCAAAGAAATGTACTGTTTAAGGCCTCTGGGAGAACATTTTAGAGGCAACTGCTTTCATTCTTTTCACATATGAAAAGTGAAATATGAGTTGGAACGGGGTGGGGGTAGTTTCATCTTCTGACAAGACACTGAAGAGACTCACAGTGGACCTGTACACTCAGTCTGATATCCAATATTTTTTCCTAACACTGAATTGTGGAAAGGGACAGAAAAGAGCTGCAAAATTGGTTTGGAAGTATGAGAAAACATCCTGCAGTGAAAAAGCTACAGAGTCAGCATGTTCGGATTATTAAAAAAGCTTTAGAGAAGGCTTGGAAACAGTGAATAAATATCTTCCTAAGGAGAAAATACCAGATGCCAAAAGGGCCTTTTATTAAGCAGAGAGACGACTTAAGACTAGGCACATTCAAACTGGAAATAAACCAGATTATTAAGCTTGAAGACAGAGTAATCAGACATGAAGTCAGTCTCCATCAAGTCTTCAGATGAGGACTGGCACCTTTCTAGAGACTGGCTAGACTGGAAGATGGGCTTTAGTCTTCCACAAGTTGATGGGCAAAAAGTGGCAGCAGAAGGGGAAATTCTGCAACATTTTATATGCAGATATAGCTACACTCTGTTTATATGCTCACATAAGCGCACACACACGCACATATAAGGCAGAAGTGACAACTTAGTGGACTTTCTGGCTTTAGACTCTATGAAGACAAGGCAGTGGTCTGTGTGGCAGTATGGAGGTTATTGGTTTTGAACTTCTTATAGAAGACTTCTTAAAATAAGATGGGTAGGAACCAATTATAATTTTTGCTACTAAAGCTCTGTTAGGTTCTAAAGCAATTATAAGAGAATTTGAATCTTGAATGTAAGTGGATAGTGGTTAAGTTTGATATGTGAAGGAAACGTGGTTTCCAGTAATGGAGCAATGATGGTAATTAAACCTTGCAGTGCAAAAAATGTTTGTAAACATTTGTCCTGCATAAAGGATGAGGGAAAAGCTGTGGATGTCGTCTACCTAGACTTTATTTCAACATTTGACTCTGTTTCCCACAGCATTCTCCTGGAGAAACCGGCTGCTCAGGGCTTGGATGGGTGTATGCTTTACTGGGTAAAAAACTGGCTGGATGGTCAGGCCTAAAGTGGTGGTGAACAGAGTCGAATCCAGTTAGCGGTCAGTCACAAGCGGTATTGCCCAGGGCTCAGTACTGGGGCTGGTTCTCTTTAATATCTTTATCAATGACCTGGACAAGGGGATCAAGTGCACCCTCAGTAACTTTGCAGACAACATCATGTTGGGCAGGGGTGTTGATCTGCTTGAGGGTAGGAATGCTCTACAGAGGGATCTGGACAGGCTGGATCGATGGGCCGAGACCAATGGTATGAGATTCAACAAGGCCAAGTGCCAGGTCCTTCACTTGGGTCACAACAACCCCATGCAGTGCTACAGGCTTGGGGAAGTGTGGCTGGAATGCTGCCTGCTGGAAAAGGACCTGGGGATGTCAGTTGACAATTGGCTGAGTATGAGCACTCAGTGTGCCCAGGTGGCCAAGAAAGTCAATAGCATCCTGGCTTGTATCAGAAATAGTGTGGCCAGCAGGACCAGGGAAGTGATTGCAATTCTGATTGCCCCCCTGTACTCGGCACTGGTGAGGCTGCACCTTGAGTATTGTGTTTGGTTTTGGGCCCCTCACTACAAGACAGACATTGAGGTTCTGGAGTGTGTCCAAAGAAGGGCAATGAATCTGGTGAAGGGTCTAGAGCACAAGTCTTATGAGGAACAGCTGAGGGAGCTGGGATTGTTTAGCCTGGAGAAAAGGAGGCTGAGGGGTGACCTTATTGTTCTCTACATCCACCTGAAAGGAGGTTATCACAAGGTGGGTGTTGGTCTCTCTTCACAAGCAATGTGATAGGACAAGAAGAAACAGCCTCAAGTTGCTCCAGGGGAGGTTTAGATAGGATACTAGGAAAAATTTCTTCACAGAAAGGGTTATCAAGTATTGGAACAGGCTGCTCAGGAAAGTGGTTGGGTCACCATCCCTGAAGGTATTTAAAAGATGTGTAGATGTGGCACTTAGTGACATGGTTTAGTGGTGGACTTGGCAGTGTTAGGTTTACGGTTGGACTCGACTACCTTATAGGTCTTTTTCTACCTAAATGATTCTACAATTCTATTATCCTATAAACCTGATAAAGGATGTGTTTTGTTTGCAAGGGTCTTTATATGCCATTAGTGACGTCTGCTTAAATTTTGAAAATTTTAACATAACCACTTTTTCTTGGAGGATATATGAAATACAGTTTTTAACCAATGGATTAAAGCATTTTCAGTAGAGGAAATAATGAACCAGTGGATAAAGTGTGCATGTAAGTCTCATATTCTGGAGACAAAAATGTTCAGAAGAATGTTTTCTACAGAAAGAAATTTCACATATCTTCTTTGTCTTGTTGCTAATACCTGTATTTAAAAGTATAAGAATTATGCAAGGTCTGGCTTTGTGAGAAGTTTTATTTCATTTATTATTTGTTGTAAATAAATAAACCACATTTTAAAAAGTTATAAACTTCATTTCTGCAAGGTGCTATTTCTTTTGCTTGGCCATGTCCAAATTTATTAACTGAAAGGAAAGAAAAATGTTAAACCCACTTACTTTATTCTGCAGATCTACAGTGTTTCCTATGATAATTTAATCATTTTCATTCTTTCCAAGGTTTTAGCAGTGTTAATCTTGAATAATTCTTAGGGTCTGGTGATATTATAATGTAAAAGCAATGTTAACCAGTCTAAAAAGGTTTAATGTGAAAGCATACAGCATCTGTTATAATAATTTAATAATTTTTATATTACCAGCTAGAGGAAGCGACCTAATTAACGAGCTGTTTTGGGTGGCTTGCCAGCTTGCAGCCTGATTGTGCTTTTGCCTGGTGCTGGCTGCAGCCTTGGCAGCGCAGTGGCGCAGGCGGTGGTGTGGCTCCATGCTCTGCTCCCATGGAAAGTGCAACTCCCCTGGCAGTGCAGCGCTCCCAGGTATGGGCTGGGACTGCCAGAAAGGAACAGCCATTTATGACCCTTGCAGGATCTCCAGCATAAAAAAAAAAAAACGTGAAGATGCAGAGGGTACCTGTCTATGTTAAAATGAGCTGATGCGATGGCTGCAAGTAGCTAATGTTGTATCAAACAGTGCTAATTTGATGAGTGTGACATGAGCTATTTAATTTGCATTGCATCATTGCCTTACAGCTGCATCCTAACTCCTAAAAACAATGGACACCTGATAAATCACAGGAACCAAAGTGGCAGGTACATCCGGTGGCTACCTTAGATTTTGCAGTACACTCTAATCCTAGCAAAACCATTCTGAAGAAGGCTGAATAATTAACAGTGAACAATTTTGAGATACATTTTATCTGTCTTTCAGTTCATAAATAGTCTATCAAAAGCTTGGGAGCTTTTTAGACTTGTCTTTTATTACCAATTGTTTCCTGAATCCTTTGTCTCAGTAATTCTTGATCTGACATATAGTAGGCAAAGATGAGATTGTAGATCCTTTGATGAGCAATTCAGGAGTAATAAAAGTATGTGTGTATTAAAGTAAAGTATACCTTTAATGATGAACAGCTCTTCCTGGTTAAATCTCTGCCCTCCTCTGAATTATGTTAATCTACTTCATATTAATTTTCTAATAACTGCATCTGCTTAATAAAAGCTAATAAAAAAATGATATTTATCTTGGAGTAAAGCATATGCACAAAGCCTGTGGACCACAGATTTGGGTCTAGACCTGCTTCTGATATCTAACTGCAAGAAAGCATGAACTCACATTTTTTTTTAATGCTGCTGCTTACTCATATGCCAGATGAGAACAGTGATGATACCGATCTCTTTTCTCAAACACTTTGAAAGTTTTAAGTGGCTTTCACCCTTTGTGATTTGTCCCTGCAGCTGAAGCTCCATGTCATAATCTCTGGGACTGAATTGTATGAACTGGATCCACTCTTCTGTGACGGCAGACTTTCCTTGCTACCATTTGTTACCATTTCTTGGTGTGGCTGAGCCCAAGTTTGTAAACAGAAATTTGGAGCCTGATCCCAAGCTTGTCTGTTCAACCAGATTACAATTTTGTGATTTTCATAGAAATGTTAAGGACTGACTTCGATATAAAAGTATACTTTTTGTACATCGGTGTTTATAGTTTTTTTGGAAGGGCTTACGATCTTTGGATTATAAGTGCTCCAAGAGGATAATGACAGCAAAGTTACACTTCTGACAAAATTATTGTTCAGCAAAATGCACTTTTGGCTAAGGTTTGAGATGTCTACCTTGAAAGTGGAGAACAAGACTTGAGCACCTGAGTCCAGTTTCCTCAAAAGACTGGAAAGGACTGCTTTTTCTGTGGGGTTGTTAAGAGTAATCAGATCAGACAGTCTGATGTGCGGTTGCTTGGGAACACTTTTACTGAGCTGTTATCTTACTGAAAAATATTTATTCATCAAAATATTCTGTAAGAAAGAAACTCTCTGACAAAGCCAAAGCTAAACCAAGAGGGCTGAGAAAGCCTTCATAAGCCTTTAGGTATTTGGGAGATGTGACTTGATGAAACTCAGCTCACTCGCAGTGGATAGTGACCTGTGTCTCAAGCATAATGTTCGCAAACATTTGTTGACTGCTTGTCTAGGAGCCTGAGTGTAGTTGATGAGGACCCTCTGGGCTGTGGAAATTGAAGGTTATGCTCCCCTCTCAACCAGCCCCAGGGACTGGGCTGGGGGTGAGCGGAGAGGGAGCCTGGAACTGGTGCAGCCCATGCTGCTGTGCTCATACGAAGCCTAAACAGAAGACTTGAGTCTGCAGATTATTACTCTGATACCATTCACTGACATTAAATTCACTTAAAGAAGAGAAAAAAACCCTAACTTAAATTATATTAATCCTTCACCACCTTAGTGCAATCTCTTTTGACCATTGTCATGTATTTTAATACAGTTCTGCTACACTTACTCTTCTGCTTTTTCATTATAAACAGTCACAGTTCAGCAATGATCTCACACTTGGCCCTTTTTACCTCTCCCCCACCACATATGTCCCCTGGAAAACAAGCAGCTCTTCTTTCCTATTTTCCCCTGCTATCCTATTTTAATAAATAAACCAGGAGACAAAATGTTGTTCTTAATTGGACTGGACGTTAATATCTTCTGATGCAAATTAGCACTTCTGAATGTCTCAGTGCAAGTCATTGCAGCCCAGCATCAAATTGGGCTGCAGAGACTCCTGTTGCTAAGCAGTGTTGTTGCTAGGCATTACCAGCGAGAGGTACCACGCTGGGCTGAGGGCTCTGTTTGTGTGTGTACATGCATATCTGTGCGCGTGGGCTATCGCTATGGCTCGCGACCATGCACATGTTCACAGCTCAGCTGCATGGCCAGCTTTTGGGTCCCAGTTCACTCTCTATGCTATGCAAGAGAAACACATGATTTAAATTAGGTGACTACTAACAACCCGGCAAGGCTGAGCAACCCTAAACCAGCGAGCTGTGGTTGCACTGGATGACAAAAATTTTGTCCTGTCTAGACTTGATGCCCCTCATCCTTTCACCAGTTTAGAGAAATCCAGCGTTAAGCAGTGTCATGTGCCGATTCTAGCCTCAGGGTCTACACTTGAAAGCAAACAAAAACCAAACAAACCCTCCAAACACCTCTCTGTTAAACTGTTAAAGTGCTTTGCCTCTGGCTGAGCTTTGAGACTGGAGATCCAGACAAAAACATCTTAACATTCTGAAGGCACATTTGTTAACTGCAGAATTATTTAACTCAGTGCATTGACTACATTCTGTTTATACAAATTACATTTTTTCCCCTTATTACCTCGGGTGCTTCACTTGGAAGATCTCTTAGTTTTCTGTATCAAACTGTCAGGTATTACTTAGAAAAACTTCACACCAAACTTGAATTGCTTTGGAAGATGTTCAGAGTAGAAGGCCTCCATTTAAACCTGCTCCTGTGAGCCCACCTCAGAGCCTTATGGTGCCAGGACGCTTATTTCTTTCTTAGATCATATTTGTTATGATGGAAAACTTGTGAGAATAGCTTGTGTTTTTCTAGCACTGGAACCACATTCAGACCGGATTTAGTCATTAACCTGAACTACAGACTTGTCTATATCTAATATAGAGGTGGAGACGGACAGGTCATTCCAACATTCACAGGCCTGTTGTCTTAAACAGGTTGTGAGGTGCAGGGGGGTGGGTGGTCCATGCAGATCAGTTTATATGGCTTGCAATATGCACCACTGCCCTCTTCCTTGGACCCCTTGGCTTCAGGCAGGGGATGAGGTGTTTGTTAACTTACGCAAACTTAACTAAGATTCTTGAGTTTAAGTTAATTTCAACACAAACGTCCTGATTTCTAGGTAAGAGACTCAAGCACCAAGGCAGACGCTGCAGTGATTAGCTTACGATTTAGCAGAATGCTGAAGTCGTTCTTGCTTGAGGGACATACAAACTCACACTCCCAGCACTTGAACTACTGAACCGCAGACTACACAGGGGGAGATGTCCTCTATACTTCATTTTGAAACGGAACTACTGTGGAGCAAGGAGTGCAAAAAAAATCATAGGGTTACAAGGCCGATTTCTTTGAGGCCACTAAAATGGCCTGATCTCCAGTTCCTGGCCTAGAGATGTCTCTTACATCACATCGTTTCTGGATACAATATAGAACAATCCAAGGACTAAAGACCAGATAAAAGAACAACAGGTCAGCAACAAAACCACATCAACAGCTTCCTAAACATGGGAATCATCAGACACCTGTGCAGAAGTCAGGCACGACGACTGGCATTTTGGCATTTAAAACAAAGCATTTAAAACATTAGCTTTGAAGCATGGGCTGGATGAACAGACAGTGAGGTGGATTGAAAACGATGAACAGCTGGGCCCAGAGAGTGGTGATCAGTGGCACAAAGTCTAGTTGGAGGCCTGTGTCTAGCAATGAAACTCGGGGTCAGCACTGGGTCCACTCCTGTTCGACATCTTCATTAATGATGTGGATGATGTGGCAGTGCATCCTCAGCAAGTTTGCTGACACAAAACTGGGAGGAGCTGCCGATGCACCAGAGAGTGGTGCTGCCATCCAGAGGGACCTCAATAGACTGGAGAAAAGGGCCAGCAGGACCCTCATGAAGCTCAACATTGAGAAGTACAAAGTCCTGCACCTGGGGAGGAACAACCCCATGCACCAGTATATGCTGAAGGTCAAGCAGCTAGAAAGCAACTTTGCAGAATGTGAACTGGGGTCCTGGTGGACATCAAGTTGAACATTAGCCAGTAATGTGTCCTTGCTGCAAAGAAGGCTAATTGTATCCTGGGCTGCACTAGCAGGTGTGTTGCCCACAGGCTGAGGGCAGTGATCCTTCTTCCCCTCTGCTAAGCACCAGTAAAGTCACATCTGGGGCACTGGATAAAGCTCTAGGCTCCTCAGTACAGGAGAGGTATGGACATAATGGAGACAGGCCAGCAAAGGCCCATGAAGATGATGAAGGGACTGGAGCATTTCACCTATGAAGAAAGGCTGAGACAGCTGGGACTGTTCAGCCTGGAGAAGAGAAGGCGCGGGGGTACCTTATCAATGTACATAAATACCTGAAGGGAAGGTGTAAAGAAGATGGTGCCAGGCTCTTTTCATTGCCAGGACAGCACAGGACAGAACAGTGTCAGTTCGCCTGTATTCAGACCATACTAACCAGATTGGGCTTTGTAAGGTGTTTAGTGGTGGGAGATCCTAAGCTGTGCATGTCAGGCTCAGGAAGAGCATATAGATAGTGTGACGCTGCAGCCAGCCAAGATTGTGGAACCTCAGCTCTGTTGTAAAGGGAAATTTAACCATTGAGAGCAGGATGCTGGCTTGGATTTTATTTTTTTTCCCCACATCCTAGATGCCTAGAGGCACCTATTTTAGACACTAGACAACTTAAAAACTGTGCTAAATGACCTCGAAAGTCTCATACCTCTCAGGACACAGTTGACATTCCTGCAGAAATCTACGTTCTAGGCTAAGAACCCAGATTTCCTTCCCTCCCAACCCTCAGCTACTTTAACCATGAGATGATTCAGCCTCTAACCTGTTCGTCCCTATCTGTTCCTGCCTAAACAACCCTATAGCAAAAGTTTTGTGTTAATTGCTGGCAGCAAGTGCTGAGATCTGAATGCTGACAATGCTTTTAAGGGATAGCCCAGCTACACAGCCGTAGCAAGATGTCTTTGGAGATTTATCTTGGATATGGAAAATAGGATAGGCTGGGAATCTGGGCTGACCCATTTAGGGACTGGAAAATAATTTGTGATTGAGAGATGCACATACAGGGATATAAGCATAGTTCTGTATTTTAATGTGAATGAGTAAACAGTCAGCACTATAATAATCTCTAAGGCATTTGATCCCAATAAACCATCTTAATCCTTAGGGCTATTCTGGCAGTAAGAGATAACGGCACGGAAGCAGAAATATTCTTAGCATAAAACTCACATATCTGTTTACTGTTCGTGTTAGCGGGTTTCAGCTTTTTCTCCCCTCCTCTTCAACACTGATGAGCACTTCATCTGTGCAGTCTGCCAGCTCCCTACTTCACTAATAAGAGCCTTTTAATTTGGATTTTTATTGTTGCCAGCAAGGGCCAAGACAAAAAGAAAATCAAACCATAGAGAAATGCTTGGGACTGATGCTTCCCTAGTGGCATGCCCCCTGCTTCAGTAAAGTTTCACTATAGATAAGACTATTTTTTTTTTTATTAGCCATATGTGTGTTCCTGTGCTTTGCAGGAGGATGCTTTTCCACACCTCTGCATTTAAAAAGTCTCTGAGCCGAATGCTTTTGTGGCTATCGTCTCCTGGTTGCTGCATTGTCTTCATTGTTGTCTGCATTGCAGACAAAGGGCTATGGCTTAGAAATGCAGAGGCAGTGAATGCCTAGGCAGTGAAGTGCTAAAAGTTATTTAATTTGTTGTCATGACTAAAGTCTGGATGAGCTTGTGAACGGATGAGAACAAGAGCGGTGCTGCTGCAGGTTATCTCACAACATTGTGTTCGTGCCTCTCAGCCAAAGACTTCAGTTAAAGCAGACCATTGCTGAACTGCAGCCCACTGCTATTGAAGGCACAGGGTGGTGATTTTTTTTTTTTTTTTAAATAATCTTCAGGCCAGCATTTGCTCCTCTACTATTGGAGTCCTGGAACCTAAAGACACTTCAGCCCAGTCTGGTATCTCTCGAGGATATGGGCCTTGTCATCAGTGCAGATATGTACTACCTGCTGCTGGTCTAGTGCTAGTGCTCTTCTGGCCTAAACTGTGAGGCAGAAATGAAATTGGAACTATTATTTATAGCTCAAAAATCTCCTGAATGAAGATGAAATCTTTTTTCACTGATCAGTTAGTTTGCAAAATCTTTCTTGTTTAGGTGGGTGAGTGACTATTAGGGTACCAGGCTTTGACTCAGCTCAAGGTTGCTTGCCATGTAAGTTGAAGCCAATTTCTGCCTCCCCCCC